>JAVTVY010057413.1:0-28365 GCA_036873755.1 Hanleya hanleyi | reverse complement strand
ATGGATGTATTTATCAGTGTCCCAGTTCATATATGGGTATATTCGTGCAGTGTCCCAGTTCATATATGAATGTATTCGTTCAGTGTCCCAGTTCACATACGGATGTACACATTCGGTGTCAGTTCAAATATGAATGTATTCGTCCAGTGTCCCAGATCATATATGAATGTATTAGTCAAGTGTCCCAGTTCATATATGAATATATTCGTCCAGTGTCCCAGTTCATATATTGATGCATTTGTTATTTTTAGATGGCAGCCTTAGAACTCCTCAGAGAAAAGTGGAGTCACTGGTTCGATATATTGGACATAAACAAGGATGGGGTCCTGACATCGGCAGATTGGAACAAAGGCGCAGAAGCCCTTATTATTGAAAACGGACTGAAGGGAGACGACGCAGAGAGAACCCGCGCCAACTTCGTAAAGCTAGGTGAGACACTTTTAGGGGGAGGAGAGCTAAAGGGTCAAATTGCTGTCACAAAAGAAGAATTTGTTACAAATCTGAGCCATTTCTACGAAAAGAACCCGGAATCAGTCTTTAAGGTCGTGAATGGAGCCATGAGTATTTTTGCAGAGATGGCCGACGTGAACAAGGACGGCTATATCAACATGAGCGAGTGTGTAAGCCTATCCACGGCATTTGGAGTTCCAGAGAATATAGGAATTGCATTATTCCACCAACTGTGCGGCGTGAACAGAGATTTGGTTCCGACAAGAGATGCGGTAGATTATTGGACAGACGTCTGGATGGGAGAAGATCGAGCTAAATGGGAGGAAAGCTTGAAGTCCTTTCATTAATTAACGAATAAATATTAATTTCCAGATAGAAAGCGAATACCGGAAATGATCAGGTGTAACTCAACTCTACGATACCAGTCACACGAGCAATCTACACATAATATAGGCAATATTGCGAAGTAACATAATATGATTTCACTGCGCCGGGAGAACTTGCTTTGTCATTCTTTCTGAAGCAAAATTGACAAAAGAGGTGAAGGTGAAGGACCGCGTCTCAAATCAATAAAACCAAGCTAATTAATCGACGTTGTTCTCAATAAAACAATGCTTGTTAATCAAAGTTGTTGTTGTTGTTGTTTTTACCGTACCATTAGCTACCATGTGAATTTCTTTTTATTAGATTATTTTAAGGAAAGTAAAATTTTGTTTTAGAAAAAAGAAAAGAAAGTCATTTGTCATTTACTCGAGTAAATTTCGAGGAAGGGGTGAATATATAGCAATTTAAGAGGAAAACAGATAAACCCGAAAACATTAATTTTCGTTCAGAATAATAGGTATATTGGCGATGTCTCGGTAAAACCAGAAGTTCATTACTACCATAGTAATGGACATTACTACTATATTCAAATACATATTTAGACACGAAGGAACAAAACGCCGTTTAAGCTGGTGATGTGCGGTGGCATTATATCTCTGGAAAATCTGCTGGAAAATCTTGTTGGTCCAAGGGGTCCTTCGTGTCTAAATTTGTGTTTGACGGACTCGATTCAATTTCATGCCATAACTGTAATTATAACTCAATCAAGCTAAAATTTTCACACATTGTGAACATATATTTTCTTTTGCCGTTGGGACATATTTTTCTTCGATTTCAACCTCACCACATTTTGGCCAACATCCCGCCTTATCATACCATGTCTTTCAGACATATATTCAGTTTTCTTCTGTGAAAATATCAACTTTGCAAAAATATCAACTGTTTTTCACATCAATTTTTGGCGGAAATTCAATCCTTGCATTTATCAAGGAGATACTCTTCTTCAGTTCGTATCTGTTGATCTTTCAATGCTCTAAACGCGAAGATGGAAGCATCGATAATCATGAAAAATACCGGGTATGTCAGAGATCTCGGTCCATTATCTTGGAAGTTACATGAAAATAACATCCAAATTAGCGCAGTGACCCGTATTAGACATGTTAGAACCACGGCCTCATAGAAAACAACTTAGATTATGTATTGTATTTCAGCTGGAAACTAAAACCAACACACTTGATATTGACTGAATTGTCTAGGATGCTTCTTTATCATGTCTGTTGAACAAAATATTATATTCCGAATTTCTATGAAGTAAACGAATACTTTCCGAAACTTGTGTATGGTTAGATTACGTTCATACGACCGAGATTGACAACATTGTGGGTTTTCTGTATCTACAATATTATCCATAGAATGGATGACTTGTGGATAATAAACTGAGAACACTCAATCCTAATTGTGGTAAGAGGATGTCAGGGAAAAGCTCGAGAATAAGTCGAAAAACTCATCATACCTTCATGATCCGTGACGTCACGTAGCTTGAAATAGGAACGGCTAACAGAAAAAAGATGACCATATCTCTATTTTTATTCTGTGACAGCCTGTAGCTTGAGATGAAGAGGATTTTGGCGATAACAAACACATCGCAAATTCGAAATAGGAGACAAAGCAATTAGAAACAAACTACACGGAAAATCATATGTGGATAACTATGTACATGTATTGGTATACGCTCATTCAGTATATAATTATAATCGGTGAAATGGAAAACTTGAACGAAATAATTATGAGACGAATGAAAGTGACACCCTATGTATGGTGTGCGCGATCAAAGGAGGGCTACGTCATATGACGTACGCGCTATATATGATTACATGCGTAACGTCATGCGCGTCAGCAAGAGCGACGAACCTGTTATTGAGCTTGTTGATGATGGTCGAGCTGGATACAACCTGTCTCATTCCAGGACTGTTCAACATACTTAACGTATTCTTCATAATGGGGTATAGGTCGATATTGTTATGGTTGTAGGCGATGACAAAATGAATCAAGATTCTACTTGAGTGGTATAGTCACGGTATATTCGGTCATATTTCGTAGTATAAAAGCGCATTTCGAGCCCTATTGACCTTGCGGTGCAATGCGCAGAGGGGAGGTCACGGGGCGGTCATGTAGCGGTCAAGTGCACTATAGTTCCGGCACTTCCGGTTTCTTTGGGGCATGTATTCCTCTGCGGTGATGCGGTCTGGCGGTGATGCGGTCAAAAAAGCCTCCGCGGACAGAAAGTAGTCCCAAATACGCGGGGAGCCGGGGGAAATTCTCCGGAAATCTTTAGGGGCGAGAGGGGTCCGAACCGATTGCGTCGAGTGACGTGTCAAAGTGAAGCGCTCCTCCAGGGCCATAAAGTCATGGGTGGGTGTATGTAAAAGTTTCTTCAGAAAAAATATAAAAAGCGGAACACGGACTTTACCCCTAAAATAGGGAAAAACCCTATCAACCATGTCCAAAAGGGCTAACATCGGTCCCCGGGGCATATCTGGGTCTGCATATCAAGTCATGGGTGGATGAATGTAAAAGTTTCTCCAGATAAAAAATATAAAAAGCGATACACGGACTTTACCTCTACAATAGGGGAAACCCCCTATCAACCATGTCCAAAAGGGCTAATATCGGTCCCCCGGGCTTATCAGGGTCTGCCTATCAAGTCATAGGTGGGTGCATGTAAAATGGGGATTTGTCCCGAAAATATAAAAAAGCGGACCACGGACTTTACCTCTACAATAGGGGCCTGATTCGCAAATTTGCATCTATACGGGAAAATGCCTGTATGGGGTATGGGGGTGGTCATTTTTTATTTTTTTAATTTACTATGGGTTGTTTGGTCTTGTTTTTCACATCTCAAAAACACAATGGGAAGGGTTCCGGAGCTAAGCGGTGAAATTTTTCGAAAAGTTCACCGAGGTCTGGATAGGCCCATCGGCCCATACTGGCTCCATGGATAGGCCCATACTGGGAAATTCACACATGTTCGTTGCGGTATGGGTTGTTTGGTCTTGTTTTCTTCGTCTCACAACGTAGAACACGATGGGAGGGGTCTCGAAGTTAAGCTGTGAAATTTTTGGAAAAGTTCACGGAGGTCTGGATAGGCCCATAGGCCCATACTGGCTCAGGGGGATAGGCCCATACTGGGCAATTCACACATGTTCATTGCGATATGAGTTGATTGGTCTTGTTTTTCACGTCTCACCACGTAGAACACGATGGGAGGGGTCTCAAAGTTCAGCGGTGAATTTTTTCGAAAAGTTCACGTATCGGGTAGGTCTGTATATAGGCCCATAGACCTTTTCACCACGGATTCGGTAAATCTCGCGTCCATTCGGAGAAGCAAATCCCGTGGCGCAAAAACATGTAATCATCAACAACCAATCGTTTGCTGGTGGGTTGACAAGTCGGCTCACCTCATCGTTTTCTGTGTGCAGATTTGCCTCTGCCATAACAGAGGTATGTAGCAAATAATTACAACGAATGATTTTTGAATTGAAAAACAACCGTAAGAGTACTTTTTGTTTTAATTTATGATCTTTTATCGGCAATAATTTCAAGAAATAGTGTCATTTCCGGTTGCGATCTCCAGGCAGAGGTGCCAGGCAGAGGTCGCAGCACAGACAAGATTTGGCGCGAGATACAAAATGGCGACAGCGTCATTGACGAACGCCTTGCCAGCATCATTTATTGATTTGAAGGAGGTTTATGGGAGAGGCCTTATTCCACAATCACTCCAGAATTTCAACATTACAAGTATTATTTCGTTTTTTGTCGAGCCAGGCCATGACTACAAGTCTGGAGATGAAACACGCACGCCGTTGGCTGCAAGATTCCCTTTTTGCATTTTTTACAGCCCGCCAGCAACTGGTTATTTCATTGGTCGAATCCAGCGTGCAATCGGGAGTTTCCGTTGACAGCTTTCCACGATGTCACGTCTTTCGGCTATTTTCGGCATGAAAAGGTCTGTACTGGCTCAGGGGGATGGGTCCATACTGGGCAATTCACACATGTTCATTGCGGTATGGGTTGTTTGGTCTTGTTTTTTACGTATCACCACGTAGAACACGATGGGCGGGGTCCCGAAACTAAGAGGTGAAACTTTTTAAAAAAAGTCACTTCGCGCATGCGTAGTGGATAAATAGTGCTGGGTGGACGTTTTGGGGTCTATTGGTCCGAATGTGTCGTGGGAGGTGTCATTTTGTAACTCTCGGGGTGTAGATCCCGTTTTGAGGGATGCCCGCAGCATCTGTGACGTCATTGGTGACGTCATCAGTAGGAGTAGTAGCGAAAGTGGGCATTTTAGGGAAGTGAAGGAAGGTATTTGGGGTAGAAATGGCCCATTCGCGGTCTAAATGCGTCGTATGAGGTGTCATCTTGTAGCAACGCCTACCAACGCCTACCAACGCCAAGCTTAACGCTTCAACGCACTGGTGAATTTGCCCTGACGCTCTAATTTTCTAGATATTCTATGGAATTACGTCTTATCGCCCTGGCATAACGCCTTGAGGCCATGATGTAGACAGATGAGAGAACAACAACAACAACAACAACAAGGATGAGAGATCAATCATTTTATTCTCCCCAATGTTACATCATACCCACGCCGGGGGAGCCGCGTTGCGTATGTTTACAATTCAGGTAGGCTCTTGTCCAATCAGAAGACAACATTTTGCACTGTATCGGTCATATTCGTTCTTGCTCGTTAGATGTATTCTCGGCTGCTCTTGTCCAATCAGAAGCCGTACTTTTGAAAAAGTTTCATCTTCGGCCATTTTCGCTCTCATCCGTTTGTTCTAATCGTCGTCTGGCAGTTCAGGATACTGTTCAGGCAGCATGTCCTGAAAGAGTTGTTTGCGCATTTTTATCGCATTTTCCAAGGCCTCGGTGGGTGGTAACCCCATATCCTTTTTCAAGTGACGCTTGGTCTTCATGATGGGCCTGTGCGTGGGGTCGCCTTTCATCTCATGCGGTAGTAATGTATACCGTCTATAGATGGCCATGGCTGTTTTTCTGAAGCAGGGGCACATTTGGGTGTACGCCTGTTGTAACTTATCCTGTCTTGGCGTCCTCGATCGTTGCAGGGTGTCTTCAATCCCATGTATATTTTTCTGGTGTCGCATCATATCGTAATATCGTGCGTTCACATTCAGAACAAGTATAAGCCATGTTGACGGTTGAACGTCGATTGTGTGTGTTTTGGGAATACGCTTGCTTTTATAGACAGAAACGCCCGCCAACGCCCTCTGTTACGGCTTAACGCCCTATCTGTACGCCCTAACGCTCGTTTCAACGCCTTAACACCCGTCTGAACGCCTTAACACACTTTCTTAACGCTTTAACGCCTTTTAATGATGCGTTCGAACAAATGTTTCTTTTGTGCTATTGCTCTGACATACGCCGCTTTGCAGTTCATGCTCGAGGTTTTCAACATCGACGCTGTTTTTTCCATATGAACCGCATCCTTATCCAACAATTTCATATGGGTCACGAGGTCGACATACTGCTCATGTAAAACCCGTCGTAGTCTGGGTGCCAATCTAGTTTGGGCTAAAATTGCGGCTTCTTCTTTCGAATACCCTTTGTATTGAAACTTGTTTTCTGTGGCTCTCAACGTCACGCCCATCTCGGCGTCCATACTTTCTTTGAACAAATCTTTCCATAGCCTCGAGTTCATATTATGTTCATTCCCTTGTACGGGGTTGGGTTGGTCCTTCACGGTTGAGTGATATTCCTGGACTGATTGTATGAAGGGGACCCGCTGTATGGGGTGGGTAGCTGCTGCTGGACGGGTGCTGCCATGTGTGGACTCGGTGGATGGTGTAGGGGTATATGACGTTGCGGTGATCCCTCGCCGGGTAACAGGTGGGTCGTCAGCCGGCTATCTTCGGGGGTATGGGCTTTTAAATCTACAGACAGGTAGCCGTACGGACGACTTGTCGCCCGTTGACACGCCTGCGTGAAATGGTCGATGTTCTGAGGATAAATTCGACTACCAAACATACGGATTTGTGCTCTGTCGATGGGATTGGAGAACAACACAAAGAATTGGCAGTTCACGGCAATATCTTTGGACGCCTTCCCTTGAGGAAAGAGATTCTGAGTCAAATAGATAACGGACAGATTCCGATGATGGGATCCTTTTGGTAAACAAATTCGCAACGTGGGAATTGTCCTTCACCGCACTCATCAGATCATCTAGCACTATCACGTTGGTCTGCTCGGATTCAAAGTAATACGGTTCGTCTATGTCGTGAGGAATCCCTGGGACGAAGCTCACATTCTGTAACCTTGTAGTTTCGTAGGCGGGCTGCCATTGGCTATAACACCAAACAACACGTGTCGGGGCTGGGGTTGCCACCCCTTCCTCAAAGAACTTCATCACCCAGGGCGTCTCTTGGTTGTGTTTGCAATGCATGTGTCTGAGCATACTATCGCGACGAGAGAAGGTTCTCTGACAGAACGTACACGTACACGACATGTTGATCAGTCGACCAATACATATGGACTGATGAGGGACACGTGTTCATTCCTATATGTACAGACACCACCACTATCACCACCACCACCACCACCACCACCGAGCGTTGACGCCCATCAACGCCCGGTTGGTGGTAGTTCCCGTGGGACGGAGCTCGGCGATTTTACGCCGCATTGCGCGCGCGCGTGTGTGTATGTGTGGGTAGTGGATTTTACATCCTGGACCTTGTCAACATCCGGGTTTCCCAGTGGGTTTTTCGCATCGTTCCTCCGTCTTCCATCCGGGTACTGTGGTTCTACATCCGGGTTCTCATCTTACATCCGAATTTTTTCATGTTTACTGTCACGTGACCGGAACCGGAAGTTGTCACAAGACAGGTGGAGCCCCCTGTCGCAAGCAGTAGGTCAATATCGGGGCGCCAGCTGTCTTGTGACACCTTCCGGTTCCGGTCACGTGACAGTAAGCATAGAAAAACCCCGGATGTGAGATGAGGACTCGGATGTAAAACCACAGTACCCGGATGGAAGACCGAGGAACGACGGGAAAAACCCACTGGGAAACCCGGATGTTGGCAAGGTCCCGGATGTAAAATCCACTGGCCCCCCCACACACACGCGCGCGCAATGCGGCGTAAAATCGCCGAGCTCCGTCCCAAGAGAGCTACCACCACCACCGGGCGTTGACGGGCGTCAACGCTCGGTGGTGGTGGTGGTGGTGGTGTCTGTACATATATGAATGAATACGTGTCTCTCAGAAGTCCATATGTATTGGTCGACTGATGAAGATGTCGTGTAAGTGTACGTTCTGTCAGAGAACCTTCTCTCGTCGCGATAGTATGCTCAGACACATTCATTGCAAACACAACCAAGAGACACCGCCGAGTCCCGCTATAGATCCAACAAGTGGAGTAGAGCATCCCTATACGATGACTGTGAGCGGCCCTACGGCATTTGGAAAAACGTCCTGGGTGACGAAGTTCTTAAAGGACGGTGTTTCAACATCGTAAACTACCCCTTTCTGGACAGTAATATTCCAGTGGGACCTGCATATGGCGTATACATATTTCGCTTAGTAGCATTTGCTAGATCCTGTGTTAAATGTGACGATTTTAATCAACGTCACAAAATATTGTTGCAGAAACTGATAAAACAGGGCTATTCCACCAAACGCCTCCACTCAAAGTTTCTCAAATTTGGCGATACATATCGCATGCTGATAGCAAAATACGAACGTAGCGTGCAAGATCTATGGCGCTACGTTTCGTAACTTGTGTCTAATTCCGCTTAACCCGGGGCTAGGGGCCGTATGAACCCATGTACTTCAAGATCCTCATGGTACTCATATGAACAGTCACAATCAAAGCGTGACTGAGATACATCATTCTTTAGATGATGACTTTACAACGAATATTATGGAATAAGAATACTGATCAGCGATACGGATTTGATATTTTTGGAACAGCATGATGTCTTGCCGGCATCATTGAAAACTGTTGACCGCTTCTCTCTTGCAGGAAACAAGCCTATGTTTTTGTATACTATGATTGTCTTTTTGAATTACTAAAGACGCTAATACTGTTATATGGAATTTGGAATAGGTCTTTGGATCATGGACGCGGATATTCTCTAATGGACGGCTGAATAATGAATGACGGACTAGACGCTTGTAATGGCAACCCCAGCCCCGACACGTGTTGTTTGGTGTTATAGCCAATGGTATCCCGCCTACGAAACTACAAGGTTACAGAATGTGAGTTCGTCCCAGAAATTCCTCACGACATAGACGAACCGTATTACTTTGACGCCGAGGGGACCAACGGTAGTGCTAGCTGATCTGATGAGTGCGGCCAAGGACAATTCCCACGTTGCCGACTTGTTTACTAAAGGATCCCATCATCGGAGTCCGTCATCTATTTGACCCAGAATCTCTTTCCTCAAGGGAAGGTGTCCAGAGATATTGCCTTGAACTTCCAATACTTTGTGTTGTTCTCCAATCCCATCGACAGAGCACAAATCCGTGTGTTTGGTAGTCGAATTTATCCTCAGAACATCGACCATTTCATGCAGGCGTTTCAAGGGGCGACAAGTCGTCCGCGCGGCTACCTGTTCGTAGATTTAAAAGCTCATACCCCAAAGATAGCCGGCTGACGATCCACCTGTTACCCGGCGAGGGATCACCACAACGCCATATACCCCTGCACAATCCACCGCGTTCACACCTGGCAGCACCTGTCCAGCAGCAGCTACCCACCCCCATACAGCGGATCCCCTTCATACAATCAGTCCAGGAATATCACCCAACCGTGAAGGACCAACCCAAACCCGTACAAGGGAATGAACATAATGTGAACTCGAGGCTATGGAAGGATTTGTTCAAAGAAAGTATGGACGCCGAGGTGGGTGAGACGTTGAGGGCCACAGAAAACAGGTTTCAGCACAAAGGGTATTCGAAAGAGGAAGCCGCAACTTTAGCCCATAACAGATTGGCACCCAGACTACGACGGGTTTTACGTGAGCAGTATGTCGACCTCGTGACCCATATGAAATTGTTGTATAAGGATGCGGTTCATATGGAAATCGGGAAAAACAGCGTCGATGTTGAAAACTTCGGGCATGAACTGGAAAGCGGCTTATGTCAGAGCAATAGCACAAAAGAAACATTTGTTCGAACGCATCATTAAAAGGCGTTAAAGCGTTAAGAAGCTTGAGAAGTGTGTTAAGGCGTTGAGACGGGTGTTAAGGCGTTGATACGAGCGTTAAGGCGTGCAGATAGGGCGTTAAGGCGTAACAGTGGGCGTTGGCGGGCATTACTGTCTATAAAAGCAAGCGTATTCCCAAAACACGCACAATCGACGTTCAACCGTCAACATGGCTTATACTTGTTCTGAATGTGAACGCACGATATTACGATATGATGCGACACCAGAAAAATATACATGGGATTGAAGACTCCGAGGAGTCTGTTGAGGCGAATGCTGATTCAGAGATTGTTGAGAGTGTATCGACTGATACCGAAACCGAGATTGCTGAGATTGTTGCTACAGCCCAGGAAAGTGAGGCAGAACCTACCTTCTGGGATCATATTGCGCATGAAACTATCAATACTCACGCTGCAGCGATCGAAGACGCCAGACAGGATAACTTACAACAGGCGTACACCCAAATGCGCCCCTGCATCAGGAAAACAGCCATGGCCATCTATAGACGGTATACCTTACTACCGCTTGAAATGAAAGGAGACCTCACGCACAGGTCCATCATTAAGACCAAGCCTCACTTGGAAGAGGATATGGGGTTACCACCCACCGAGGCCTTGGAAAATGCGATAAAAATGCGCAAACAACTCTTCCAGGACATGCTGCCTGAACAATATCCTGAACTGCCCGACGACGATTAGAACAAACGAATGATAGCGAATATGGCCGAAGATGGAACTTTCTGAATGAACGGCCTCTGATTGGACAAGAGCAGCCCAGAATACATCTAACGAGCAAGAACGAATATGACAAATACAGCGCCAAATGTTGGGTTCTGATTGGACAAGAGCCTACTTGAATTGTAAACATACCCAACGCGGCGCCCCCAGCGTGGGTATGATGTAACATTGAGGAGAATAAAATGATTGATCTCTCACCCTTGTTGTTGTTGTTGTTCTCTCATCTGTCTACATCATGGCCTCAGGGCGTTATGATAGGGCGTGAAGACGTAACGACAGGCGTTGACGGGCGTCACCGCATTTCGATGAATTAGTGTCAATTCCATAGAATATCTAGAAAATCAGAGCTTCAGGGCTAATTCACCAGGGCGTTGAAGCGTTAAGCTTGGCGTTGATAGGCGTTGCTACAAGATGACACCTCACACGACGCATTTAGATCGCGAATGGTTCATTTCTACCCCAAATACCTTCCTTCACTTCCCCAAAATGCCCACTTTCGCTACTACTCCTACTGATGACGTCACCAATGTAGTCACAGATGCTTTGGACATCCTTCAAATCGGGTTCTACGCCCCGAGAGCTAAAAAATGTCACCTCCCACGACACATTCGGATCAATAGTGGTCCATCTCTACCCGAAACACACCCCCACGCTCCCCCAAAATGACCACTTTACTTACTACACCCAACTGCGCATGCACAGATTGACGCGACTTGCAATAAAAAAACCATTCTGATTCTACCCCACAAAAGCTTCACTTTGACACCTCCCAAGATCCATTCGGACCAATAGTGGTCCATCTCTACCCCAAACAAACCCCCACGCACCACCAAAATGCCTGCTTTCTATGCCACGGCCAGACTGCGCATGCGCAGAATATTGAAAATGGACGATATATTAGCCCAGCCGGATGCTCCTCCACGAGAGCTTCAAAATAAGACCTCATACGACACCATCTGACCATTAGGAGCTCACCTAGACCCCAAAACGTCCACCCAGCCCTGTTTACCCACTACGCATGCGCTAAGTGACTTTTTCAAAAAAAATCGCCGCTTAGCTTCGGTTGTGATTGTGAATCGTCGAACTTTATCTATACACCACGCAAACATGTTGTGACTGGTGGCCTTGATGTGTTGAGTGATAAGGACCTAAGATTTCTCCTGATGAAGGGACCGAAATATAGAGAGCCGAGAAATATAAATCTGAAGGCCGACCAGAAGATAGTCCTGTCTGCTTTGGAACAGTACGTTATTGACTGGTCTAAGCGAGAAAAAGTTGAACCTACAGTACTCGCTGATTGGCTGGACCTCACCAAGAGCAAGGTCGTTGAAACAATCCGCCATATTGACAGAAGTCAAGCAAAACAAGTACTGAGAAGCCCCAATTCGTAAGAAGTTCTAGCAAATCTCTAGAGTAAATTCGTCATAGTTCCAGCAGACAAAGCTCCAAATAATATAATATTCATATGTAAATATTACTATTACCAGGTGCTGGTTGAAGAAATGAGTGTAAACATATCGTCATCAAATACGTCTACTTACTCTCAAACTGCATTTACTCTGGAAGATTTATTTAACAATCACAAAACGTTTCTCAGGGAAAGAAGTATTTGTCTTCCAACCAAACATAACGATATACCAAAAGTATACTGGACTCCCAAAATGCACAAATCACCATACAAAGCTAGATTCATAGCTGGTTCTAGAAGCTGCACCATCAAGCTTCTTTCAACCCTGTTGACGAGGGCCCTTCAGGAGGTAAAAGCATTTTGGGAAAGGTACTGCGCCAATATTTCTAAAAACTCTCGCGGTGAATGTATGTGGATATTGAAAAACTCAAAATGTCTTACGGAAGAACTTGATGCTAAAGGTCACATACCGTATAGACATGTATCCACATGGGATTTCTCGACTCTCTATACTACAATCCCTCATCAGGACCTTATTGACCGTCTAAGTTCATTAACAGTATCTGTGTTCAAGAAAACTGATCGTGGATATATTAATGTCGGAAGCCATAAAGCATTCTTTAGCTCTACTACATACAAGAGATATCATTCATGGGATGTTTCTTTGTTTATAGAGTTGCTTGAATTTCTCATTAAAAATATCTATGTGAAATTTGGCAACACAATATATCAACAGCATATAGGTATTCCAATGGGTACTAATTGTACACCCCTATTGGCTGACCTATATCTGTTCTGTTATGAATATGACTATATGCAGGCGCTTTCAAAAACCGATCCATTCAAAGCCCGTTCCTTCTCATTCACCAAACGCTATATAGACGATCTTCTCGCTGTGGATAATCGCTATATACATGAGGCAGTGAAGGATATATATCCACCTTCACTGGATTTGAAGGAAACTACAGATAACCCTACAGGCACATCATATTTAGACCTATATCTCTATAAAAATGAAGCGGGCTTTCTTTCTCGTCCACTGTATGACAAAAGAGATGATTACAATTTCGACATCGTAAACTATCCCTTTCTGGACAGTAATATTCCAGTGGGACCTGCATATGGCGTATACATATCACGCCTAGTAGCATTTGCTAGATCCTGCGTTAAATGTGACGATTTTAATCAACGTCACAAAACATTGTTGCAGAAACTGATAAAACAGGGCTACACCACCAAGCGCCTCCACTCAAAGTTTCTCAAATTTGGCGATACATATCGCATGCTGATAGCAAAATACGAGCGTAGCGTGCAAGATCTATGGCGTTACGTTTCGTAACTTGTGTCTAATTCCGCTTAACCCGGGGCTAGGGGCCGTATGAACCCATGTACTTCAACATGTACGGCGGCTGAATTATGAATGACGGACTAGACGCTTGTAATTACAGAGAGTTATTCCATCACGTTCATATTCAGTATGTTTACAAAGCCTATAGATGTGAGTCCAGAGCCGATTACCGATTGATACATACTACATAAACATTCGAAACGTTGGAGGCGCATTCGAGAGACCAAACGCCATACTCGTGGAAGACCATTTGTGTGTTATGTCTTACGGATATGATTCTCATCTGGTTTTACTTACTTAAAGGAGTAATTACCTTATTTAATATACGTTCCTATTACAAAGGTTAGACTCTTAAAGAAATATAACCAACAATTTTACTGTCGTTGAGGGCGATAACCTCTTATTTTTATTGTGAAGCCATGTTTCCGCTTTGACGTCAAGGTGGGTGCCGTCATTTTGCCTGTGGGATGACGTGACTGATTACGTCAGCCGTGTGGTCATATCATCCAAGTTGCCACATGAACAGGTACAGTAAAAGCGTACCTGACACACAACACATACCACGAATCGTTAGATTCTTGGTATGTGCATTAGAATAGGTTAACCGGAAGACTATACTTTGAGGTCATGTGGCTCTGTCAGTATGTCGGCACCTCTTCCCACTCCCTTATATGTGTTGTAATTTTTACCTGTATATGGCGAGATTCTACTGGTGGACGTTTCGTCCCCGAGGTCCGCCCCCTGTACAGACCTTTTGGTCTTTGATATATGTTGGCATTTGTGGGAAGTTGATGCTGGGTCGACATCGGGCCTTACAGACTAGTCTTTTGTGTTAATTGCCGTCATTTTCATCTGACGACGATACAGCTCACCAATCCCCAGTGTACGAGTTGTCACAGCGAATCAGCTCACCAATTACCAATACACGAGTTGTCAGAGCATTTCCATCATAGCTCTAGATTCGTATCTAATACCGCTTATTCCGGTGCTAGGGGCCGTGTGGTCATATCATCCAAGTTACCACATGAACAGGTACAATAAAGGCGTACCTGAGATACAACATATATTAGGAATCGTTAGATTCTTGGTATGTGCTTTAGAATAGGTTAACCGGAAGACTATAGTGTGAGGTCATGTGGCTCTGTCAGTATGTCGGCACCTCTTCCCACTTCCCTTATATGTGTTGTAATTCAGGACAACTTCATGGATAACGCTTGATCCAGGGACGCGGCAATTCCCGTGGGGGTTATTTCTAAAAGGAAAGTGGTTTAGATTATCTCCGCCAACTGAAGAATTTCTTACCCAAGTTTTTCAAATCAGACTTGGCCGATTCAATTCGGACAAAATTCGAAGCTGAGCGGTAAACTAAAAGAGCGTCCTTTGCAAATTGCCCAGTGATTTGAGTTGAACGACGAGGCTTCTAAGTCAGTAAACATCTGCTTGATTACACTTGACCTACTAAAATCAACTAGAACGTCAATGGATTTACTGGGTTCATTCTGGTACGAATTATCGGAATGATGAACACGATGAACCTTAAATCTCCATGACGTTGTGACGTTTTTAGATGAGTATTAACTCACTTCCGCTCATCTAAAAACGTCACGCAATGGTGCAATGGCGGCACCCAGTGCACGCCGTGGCGAGCAATAAAATATTCAATATTTCCTTTGTTTCGCAAACTATCAACATAAGTTTTATATTATAAGTTTTGGAATACAATTGCTGATAAATATAGTCACACTCAAAAATAAGGTAAGTATTCCTTTAATGGTTGTATACGTATATCAGATCCAGTGAAGAAACATGAAGCCACAGATATAGTCGAGAAAATGTCTTTGTTGTAAAAGCACCATGCAACGTGGCTGGTCAAGGTATTGCACCAGGCCACTGTTGCCCAAACGCAACTGGGCGTTCCATTGTGTTGATATATAGCTACTAGGGCTCACCTTGCCCCCCCCCCCACTACAGAGCGAAACTATGTTTTTGATGTACTTTATGGACATGTCAAATAAGAATCAACTTGTTAACAGTCGATACACTGGGACTCACTACCCCTTTAATCAGTTTGAAATTACCCCCTATGTTAAAAACTACAATTTTGTGTGACAATAGGGGTAGGGTTACAAGAATAGTGTTATCTTCCACAATTATTATCCAATCTTTATAATGTTGGTCACATATTAATCAGCATTGATTGCTGCATCAAATATTTACAAGATACTATTATAATTTGTTGGATATGACGTCACACAGGGACCATACATACAATAGTAGGAATAGTAGCGAAAGCGGGCGTTTTGGGGGTGCGTGAGGGTGTGTTTGAGCGATTGAGGGACCATTCTTGGTCCGAATGCGTCGTGTGAGGTGTCAAAGTGAAGCCCTCGGTGTGTAGACCACGACTTGAGGGATGTCCACGTCATCTGTGTCGTTATTGGTGACGTCATCAGTAGTAGTAGTGACCAAAGCGGGCATTTTGGGGGTGTGAAGGAAGGTGTTTGGGGTAGAGATGGACCATCCGTGGTCCAAATGGACCTTGTGGGGTGTCATCTTGTAGCTCTCTGCATTTAGACGACGAAGGGTATGGTTTTTGTTGGAAATTGCATCGTGCTACTCATGCGCAGTTGGGCAGTAGTAACGAAAGATGTCATTTTGTCCCTTGATTGTCCCAGGAAAGCTTCGATATGATATCCCACACGTCCCATTCGGACCAAGGATGGTCCTTCAGTCTCTCAAACACACCCCTACGCACCCCTAAAATGGCCGCTTTCGTTACCACTCGTTATAATGACGTCACAGATGACATGGAAATCCCTCAAGTCGTGGTCCACACCACGAGAGCTTCAAGATGACACCCTGCACTCCATCTTTGGATGAGATATAGAACCTCAATCTCTCAAATATACACCTGCGCACCTCGAGAATGACCATTTTACTTACTACACCCCAACTGCACATGCGCAGATTGGCGCGACTTCCAATAAAAACACGCCTGTCTGACTCTACCGCACGAAAGCTTCACTAGGATACCCCAACCTGCCCATTTGGACCAAACATGGGTCCCTTGATTGCCCAAACATATCCTTGCCCACGCCCAAAATGACATCTTTCGTTACTACTGCTCAACTGCGCATGAGTAGCACGATGCAATTTCCAACAAAAACCATACCATTCGTCGTCTACATGCAGAAAGCTACAAGATGACACCCCACAAAGTCCATTTGGACCACGGATGGTCCATCTCTACCCAAAACACCTTCCTTCACACCCCCAAAATGCCCGCTCTGGCTACTACTCCTACTGATGACGTCACCAATAACGACACCGATGACGTGGACATCCCTCAAGTCGTGGTCTACACACCGAGGGCTTCACTTTGACACCTCACACGACGCATTCGGACCAAGAGTGGCCCCTTAATCGCTCAAACACACCCTCACGCAACCCGAAAACGCCCGCTTTCGCTACTACTCCTACTGTTGTCTGTATAGTCCCTATGTGACGTCATACCCAACAAATTATAATAGTGTAGTAGTATAGAAAGGCTGTTTAACCGCGCATTGACCTACTTATTTGTTCCCCCGGGTAAAATTTAAGGGGGAACTTTGTGAGGCTCTCTACGGGTGGGGTATGTGGCAGAGCTCTTGCTGGGAACTTTTCAACATCCGGAAAGTACACATAAACTGATGACGTCATCACGATGGAGCCACCAGCTCAAGAGACCAAAAACTACCTCAAACACAGAAGAGTTCCACGCTGCATGGTTCCATTGGGCCGAGTGAGGCTCTCTTCAGTCATGTCATGGGTGTTTTCACAGAATAAATAAATAAATAAATAAATAAATAAATAAATAAATAAATAAATAAATAAATAAATAAATAAATAAATAAATAAATAAAAAGCGGAACACGGACTCGTACAATATACAATATACCTGTATGGGTGTGGGGGGAGTGGTCAATTTTTTTCGTGGGTGTTACTATGGGTTGTGGGGTCTCGTTTTTCTCGTCTCGCCGAGAAAAACACAATGGGAGGGGTCCCGGAGCGAATCGGTGAAATTTTTGGGAAAAGTCACCGAGGTCTGTATATAGGCTCATACTGGCTATATGGGGGAGAGGTGGTCAATTTTTTTGTGGGTGTTACTATGGGTTGTGGGGTCTCGTTTTTCTCGTCTCGCCGAGAAAAACACAATGGGAGGGGTCCCGGAGCGAATTGGTGAAATTTTTGGGAAAAGTCACCGAGGTCTGTATATAGCCCCATGTAGTCCTATACTGGCTAGTAGTATATGTTCAACCTGGGAAATTCACACACCTTCATTGTGATATGGGTTGTTTGGATTTGTTTTTCACGTCTCGTCATTTAGAACACGATGGAAAGGGTTTCGAAGCGAAACGGTGAAATTTTTGGAAAAAGTTCACCGAGGCCTGGGTAAGCCCATAGGCCTATACTGCATGGCTATGGGGTATAGGTCCATACGGGTGGACGTTTTGTGGTCTAGGTGAGCCCCTAATGATCCTATGGTGTCGTATGAGGTCTTATTTTGAAGCTCTCATTGAGGAGCATCCGACTGGACTAATGCTTCGTCCGTTTTCAATAGTCTGTGCATGCGCAGTCTGGCCGTAGTATAGAAAGCAGGCATTTTGGGGTGTATGTGGGGGTGTGTTTGGGGTAGAGATGGATTGCTATGGGTTCGAATGGGTCGTGGAAGGTGTCAAAGTGAAGCTTGTGTGGGGTAGAGTCAGAATGGCGTGTTTTTAAGTGCAAGTCGCGTCAATCTGCGCATGCGCAGTTGGTTGTAATAAGTAAAGTGGTCATTTTGGGGCAGTACAGGAAGGTATTTGGGGTAGAGATGGACCATCCTTGGTCCGAATGCGTCCTGGTAGGTGTCATTTTGTAGCTCTCTGGGTGTAGACCCCGATTTGAGGTCTGTCCACGTCATCTGTGAAGTCATCGGTGACGTCATCGGTACGAGTAGTAGCGAAAGTGGACATTTTGGGGCAGTGAAGGAAGGTATTTGGTGTAGAGAAGGACCATCCTTGGTCCGAATGCGTTGTGTGAGGTGTCATTTTGTGGCTCTTGGGGTGTAGACCCCGATTAGAGGGATGCTCACGTCATCTGTGACGTCATTGGTGACGTCATCAGTACGAGTAGTAGCCAAAGTGGACATTTTGGGGCAGTGAAGGAAGGTATTTGCTGTAGAGAGGGACCATCCTTGGTCCGAATGCGTCGTGTGAGGTGTCATCTTGTAGCAACGCCCGCCAACGCCAAGATTAACGCTTCAACGCCCTGGTGAAAAAGCTCAGAAATTCTGATTTTCTATATATTCCATGGAATTGTCACTAATTCTTCGAAATGCAGTGACGCCCGTCAACGGTCGTAGTTACGCCTTAACGCTCTAACATAACGCCTTCACGCCATGATATAGACCGGAGAGAGAACAACAACAACAACAAGGATGACACATGAGAGAACAACAACAAGAAGAAGTTTTTTTTTGATATAGTTTATTTTCCCCAATGTTACATCATACCTACCTGGGGGAGCCGCATTGGGTATGTTTACAACTCAAAAAGACTCTTGCTCAGTCAGAGGCCACCATTTGCATCTGTCATATTCGTTCCTGTCCGTTAGATGTATTCTTGTCCAATCAGAAGTCGCCATTTCAGAAAGTTCCATCTTTGCTCGTTGTGACCTAAGCGTCGTCGGACAGGCCTGGATATTCTTCGGGCAGCATGTCCTGAAACAGTTGTTTGCGCATTCTGATCGCATTTTCCAGGACCTCGGTGGGTGGTAGCCCCATAGCCTTTTCCAAGTGACGCTTGGTCTTCATGATGGACCTGTGCGTGGGGTCGCCTTTTATTTCAAGCGGTAGTAAGGTATACTGTTCATAGATCGCCATGGCTGTTTTCCTGATGCGGGGGCGCATTTGGGTGTACGTCTGTTGTAAATTATCCTCTCTGGCGTCCTCGATCGCTGCAGCGTAAGTATTGATAGCTGCTGTCACAATACGATCCCAGAAGGTAGGTTCTGCCTCACTTTCCACGGGCGTAGGCTGACTATCTGAGGTCAAGCTCTCCGTATCACTAGATAGACTCTCAGCAATCTCTGTTTCGGTATCAGTCGATACACTCTCAGCAGTCTCTGTATCAGCATCCGCCTCAACGGACTCCTCGGAGTCTTCAATCCCATGTATATTTTTCTGGTGTCGCATCATATCGTAATGTCTGGTGAACGTGCGTTCGCACTCAGAGCAAGTATAAGCCATGTTGACGGTTGAACGTCGACCGTGCGTGTTTTTGGAAATACGCTTGCTTTTATAGACAGTAACGCCCATCAACGCTTAGCTTAACGCTTCAACGCCCTGGTGAATTAGCTCAGAAGCTCTGATTTTCATGGAATTGACACCAATTCATCGAAATGCAGTGACGCCCGTCAACGCCCGTCGTTACGCCTTAACGCCCGTCTCAACGCCTTAACACACTTTCTTAACGCTTTAACGTCGCTTAATGATGCGTTCGAACAAATGCTTCTTTTGTGCTATTGCCCTGACATACGCCGCTTTCCAGTTCATGCCTGAGGTTTTCAACATCGACGCTGCTCTTTCAATTTTCATATGGACTGGGTCCTTATCCAACACTTTCATATGGGTCACGAGGTCGACATACCGCTGACGTAAAGCCCGTGGTATTCTGGGTGCCAATTCGACCAATACATAAGGACTGATGAGGGACACATGTTCATTCTTATATGTACAGACACCACCACCAACACCGCCACCACACACTACCACCACACACACACACATCACCACCACATTCCACCACCACCACCACCACCGCCACCACCGAGCGTTGACGGGCGTCAACGCCCGGTGGTGGTGGTGGGAGCTCTCGTGTGGCAGAGCTCTTGGATCGGAGCTCTTGGAGCTCAAAGCGTGTGGAGCTCAGAGCTCGGAAGTGACATTTGCATATGACCCCTGTGAGGTCACTTCCACTTCCGTTCACGTGATTGGAACTGACCTTTGACCCCTGCGCGCAATGTACAGACACCACCACCAACACCACCACCACACACTACCACCACACACAGAAACACACCACCACCACCACATTCCACCACCACCACCACCACCACCGCCACCACCGGGCGTTGACGGGCGTTAACGCCCTGTGATGGTGGTGGGAGCTCCCGTGTGTCAGAGCTCTTGGATCGGAGCTCTTGGAGCTCAAAGCGTGTGGAGCTCAGAGCTCGGACGTGACATTTGCATATGACCTCTGTGAGGTCACTTCCTCTTCCGTTCACGTGACCGGAACTGACCTTTGACCCCTGCGCGCGCTAACAATACCGGATAAAAATTGCGCGCAGGGGTCAAAGGTCAGTTCCAGTCACGTGAACGGAAGCGGAAGTAACCTCACAGAGGTCATATGCAAATGTCACTTCCGAGCTCTGAGCTCCACACGCTTTGAGCTCCAAGAGCTCCGATCCAAGAGCTCTGCCACACGGGAGTTTCCACCACCACCACCGGGCGTTATCGCCCGTCAACGCCCGGTGGTGGCGGTGGTGGTGGTGGTGGAATGTGGTGATGGTGTGTTTGTGTGTGTGGTGGTAGTGTGTGTTGGTGGTGTTGGTGGTGGTGTCTGTACATTGCGCGCAGGGGTCAAAGGTCAGTTCCAATCACGTGAACGGAAGCGGAAGTGACCTCACAGAGGTCATATGCAAATGTCACTTCCGAGCTCTGAGCTCCACACGTTTTGAGCTCCAAGAGCTCCGATCCAAGAGCTCTGCCACACGGGAGCTCCCACCACCACCACCGGGCGTTGACGCCCGTCAACGCCCGGTGGTGGCGGTGGTGGAATGTGGTGGTGATGTGTGTGTGTGTGGTGGTAGTGTGTGGTGGCGGTGTTGGTGGTGGTGTCTGTACATATAAGAATTGGTCGAATTGGCACCCAGAATACCACGGGCTTTACGTCAGCGGTATGTCGACCTCGTGACCCATATGAAAGTGTTGGATAAGGATCCAGTCCATATGAAAATTGAAAGAGCAGCGTCGATGTTGAAAACCTCAGGCATGAACTGGAAAGTGGCGTATGTCAGGGCAATAGCACAAAAGAAGCATTTGTTCGAACGCATCATTAAACGACGTTAAAGCGTTAAGAAAGTGTGTTAAGGCGTTGAGACGGGCGTTAAGGCGTAACGACGGGCGTTGACGGGCGTCACTGCATTTCGATGAATTGGTGTCAATTCCATGAAAATCAGAGTTTCTGAGCTAATTCACCAGGGCGTTGAAGCGTTAAGCTAAGCGTTGATGGGCGTTACTGTCTATAAAAGCAAGCGTATTTCCAAAAACACGCACGGTCGACGTTCAACCGTCAACATGGCTTATACTTGCTCTGAGTGCGAACGCACGTTCACCAGAGATTACGATATGATGCGACACCAGAAAAATATACATGGGATTGAAGACTCCGAGGAGTCCGTTGAAGCGGATGCTGATACAGAGACTGCTGAGAGTGTATTGACTGATACCGAAACAGAGATTGCTGAGAGTCTATCTAGTGATACGGAGAGCTTGACCTCAGATAGTCAGCCTACGTCCGTGGAAAGTGAGGCAGAACCTACCTTCTGGGATCGTATTGTGACAGCAGCTATCAATACTTACGCTGCAGCGATCGAGGACGCCAGAGAGGATAATTTACAACAGACGTACACCCAAATGCGCCCCCGCATCAGGAAAACAGCCATGGCGATCTATGAACATTATACCTTACTACCGCTTGAAATGAAAGGCGACCCCACGCACAGGTCCATCATGAAGACCAAGCGTCACTTGGAAGAGGCTATGGGGCTACCACCCACCGAGGCCCTGGAAAATGCGATCAGAATGCGCAAACAACTGTTTCGGGACATGCTGCCCGAAGAATATCCAGGCCTGTCCGACGACGCTTAGGTCACAACGAGCAAAGATGGAACTTTCTGAAATGGCGACTTCTGATTGGACAAGAATACATCTAACGGACAGGAACGAATATGACAGATGGAAATGGTGGCCTCTGATTGGGCAAGAGTCTTTTTGAGTTGTAAACATACCCAACGCGGCTCCCCCAGCGTGGGTATGATGTAACATTGGAGAAAATAACCTATATGAAAAAAAACTTCTTGTTGTTGTTGTTCTCTCATGTGTCATCCTTGTTGTTGTTGTTGTCCTCTCTCCGGTCTATATCATGGCGTGAAGGCGTTATGTTAGAGCATTAAGGCGTAACTACGAGCGTTGACGGGCGTCACTGCATTTCGAAGAATTGGTGACAATTCCATGGAATATCTAGAAAATCAGAACTTCTGAGCTATTTCACCAGGGCGTTGAAGCGTTAAGCTTGGCGTTGGCGGGCGTTGCTACAAGATACAAGACACCTCACACGACGCATTCGGACCAAGGATGGTCCCTCTCTACACCAAATACCTTCCTTCACTGCCCCAAAATGTCCACTTTGGCTACTACTCGTACTGATTACGTCACCAATGACGTCACAGATGACGTGAACATCCCTCAAATCGGGGTCTCCCCCCCGAGAGCTACAAAATGACACCTTCCAGGACGCATTCGGACCAAGGATGGTCCATCTCTACCCCAAATACCTTTCTGTACTGCCCCAAAATGACCACTTTACTTAGTACAACCAACTGCGCATGCGCAGATTGACGCGACTTGCACTCAAAAACGCCATTCTGACTCTACCCCACACAAGCTTCACTTTGACACCTTCCACGACCCATTCGAACCCATAGCGGTCCATCTCTACCCCAAACACACCTCCACATACACCCCAAAATGCCTGCTTTCTATACTACGGTTAGACTGCGCATGCGCAGACTATTGAAAACGGACGAAGCATTAGTCCAGTCGGATGCTCCTCAATGAGAGCTTCAAAATAAGACCTCATACGACACCATAGGATCATTAGGGGCTCACCTAGACCACAAAACGTCCACCCCATATGGACCTATACCCCATAGCCATGCAGTATAGGCCTATGGGCTTACACAGGCCTCGGTGAACTTTTTCCAAAAATTTCACCGTTTCGCTTCAAAACCCTTCCGATCGTGTTCTAAATGACGAGACGTGAAAAACAAATCCAAACAACCCATATCACAATGAACGTGTGTGAATTTCCCAGGTTGAACATATACCCCCCATATAGCCAGTATAGGACTACATGGGGCTATATACAGACCTCGGTGACTTTTCCCCAAAATTTCACCAATTCGCTCCGGGACTCCTCCCATTGTGTTTTTCTCGGCTAGACGAGAAAAACGAGACCCCACAACCCATAGTAACACCCACAAAAAAAATTAACCAGCCCTCCCCCCATATAGCCAGTATGAGCCTATATACAGACCTCGGTGACTTTTCCCAAAAATTTCACCGATTCGCTCCGGGACCCCTCCCATTGTGTTTTTCTCGGCGAGACGAGAAAAACGAGACCCCACAACCCATAGTAACACCCACAAAAAAATTTGACCACCCCTCCCCCCATATAGCCAGTATGAGCCTATATACAGACCTCCGTGACTTTTCCCAAAAAATTCACCGATTCGCTCCGGGACCCCTCCCATTGTGTTTTTCTCGGCGAGACGAGAAAAACGAGACCCCACAACCCATAGTAACACCCACGAAAAAAATTGACCACTCCCCCCCACCATACAGGTATATTGTACGAGTCCGTGTTCCGCTTTTTATTTATTTATTTATTTATTTATTTATTCTGTGAAAACACCCATGACATGACTGAAGAGAGCCTCACTCGGCCCAATGGAACCATGCAGCGTGGAACTCTTCTGTGTTGGAGGTAGTTTTTGGTCTCTTGAGCTGGTGGCGCCATCGTGATGACGTCATCAGTTTATGTGTACTTTCCGGATGTTGAAAAGTTCCCAGCAAGAGCTCTGCCACATACCCCACCCGTAGAGAGCCTCACAAAGTTCCCCCTTAAATTTTACCCGGGGGAACAAATAAGTAGGTCAATGCGCGGTTAAATAGCCTTTCTATAGTACTTAGTGTCTTGTAAATATTTGTTGTTGAATATTATGTGATCAACACATTGTCACACAAAATTGTAGTTTTTAACATAGGGGTAATTTCAAACTGATTAAAGGTGTAGTGAGTCCCAGTTTATCGACTGTTAACGGGGGGGGGGGCAAGGTGGGCCCTGGTAGCTCACGGACTGTATATTGCATATTCATCATATTGTTTTCTATTCCAAGAATAGCCATCAATTTGCAAGATATCAGAGATTGTGACTCCAATATACATCGGCCATGACTCAAACCACCAGACCATACAGGAATGGAGCTCTACCCCACACGGCACGTTTCCTCCTACAAATATATGATGTTCAATGACTTTATAAAAGGCCAACCTGTCTGACTCGATGCTGACCTGGGTCACCAAGAGCACAATGTTTATAGATGAATATATATTTATCATTGAGCACAGGTCCGGTCTCAGAGTGGTGTTCACTAGCAGAAAGTAGACAACCAGTGAGATCCAGGACTGGTTCTGATGGAGTTCGAACTCATTTCTTCCATGACACCAACCGCAAGTCTGTCACTCTAATGGATACAATAGCCGGTTTCATGGAACGTCAACCTGTCTGTTTCAACGACGTTGATCCGGCATCTTGAATTGATCCGCATCTTGTTTAATAGTGAGGTGGCTTAGCAAAAAGATCGTGACACGCTGGACCAAAGCACCAAACTTGGCACATCCATCACCTGAGGCATACAAAACAATATCAGAAGGGGTGCCCATCACTTTGGATCATGTGACGCCCTCTGGCCCCCAAAAGGGCATTTAACCCTATCTGGCCTGGGCTTTGTGGGACCTGTCGTGGCCTGGAGGCCATTCTCTTACTCCTTGAGTTACATGTAGGAGGCTGAAACTTACCACAATATACCCCTGGGTCAAGCTCTACCAGAAAATGTAAAAAAAAAAAATCCAAGATGGCCGCTCTGATGACGTCATTTTTCAAAAATCGCACTTTTTGGTTGATTTTCCGGTCAGATTTTCCGAATTTTTTATTTATGCAATTTCTCCGCAAAAACTGCGTGATATTTTTCATCGCGGAGGAGCAGAAATTTTAAAGGAATATGACAAAAACATCAATTTTCTGGTACCCCACGTGGCCGCCATCTTGAATTTACCCATGATTCCCTGCTCGGGGGGTTATGCAAATTGGCTCAAAATGACCACAATATGATAAACTATAAAGTCACGGGGTTTCAGCTCTCTGTTTTTTGTCGTTCCGGAGATAGCGCAGGAAGTTTGATGGAGGGGGGCATAATGTCCCCCCCTCCAGGCCAGGCAGGGTTAAGGGGAAATATTACCAATTAAAAAATAGATAGCTTACCAATATCTTCATTATTTTATTATCCTTGAAGCTAGGAAGCTAAAACTTGCCACACTATATCTAGGGTTCCAGTGCTACCAGAAAATATAACAAAATTCAAGATGGTCTCTATGATGATGTCACGGTGACGTCATTTTATAAAAATAGGCCATTTTTCTGATTTTTAGAATCGATTTAGAATGATTTAGACTTTTTACTTGTGCAATTTTCTTTGCCTAAATTACCTTGCGAATTAGTAATTAATCATCTGATGTGATTTAAGATATTATTGGGTAGTTTTACGTAGAATAATACACCAATTTTGAGGAAAATACTCCAAAAACTAAATTTTCGAGGTACACCACCGTTTCGTCAAATCTGAATTTACCCATGATGCTCTTTTCCGAGAATAAAATGTCCCTAATTTGATTTGTTATAAAGACACAAAGTGCTAGCTTTAAACAGTTGCGAGCCCCAGAGGGGGGAGGGGGGACTGGATCTGAATCCACTAATAACAACTGAACACAGGATCCTCCCCTTTCAGTATCATTTGTCTTACAATGTACATGCACAACCGGCATATAATTAGAGTAATGCACGGGTGTTGAACCATGCACATATATATGTAATGGTCTTGGCACCCACTGGAATATATTAAATGTAGTTTTAGACAATGGATGATATTAGGGTGTAACTGGAAAGTTCTGTTTTCCTCGTATTCCTTCAAAATTAACCCTACCTGGCCTAGGCCCCCCGTCAAATATTCTGCGCTATCTCCGGAACGACAAAAAATGGAGAACTGAAACTCCAGGACTTTATCGTTTATCATATTGGGGTCATTTTGAGCCTATAGACATGACCCCCCGAACAGAGGATCATGGGTAAATTCAAGATGGCGGCCACGTGGGGTACCAGAAAATTGATGTTTTTGTCATATTTCTTCAAAATTTCTGCTTTTTCGCGATGAAAAGTGGACAAAAACTATTTTATTTCACATCACAATAATATTTACTAATTTATCACGCAGTTTTTGCGGAGAAATTGCATAAATAAAAAAAATTCGAAAAATATGACCGAAAAATCGTCAGGAAAATGGCTTATTTTTGGAAAATGTTGTCATCATGGCGGCCATCTTGGATTTTGTTACATTTTCTGGTAGGGCTTGAACCAGTGATACAGTGTGGCAAGTTTCAGCTTCCCAGCCTCAAGGACAATAAAAATAACGAAGCTGTTGGGAGGCTAACTATTCTTTGAATAGCAATATTGCTCCTCAGATGCCCTTTTGGGGACCAGAGGGCATCACAGAGCCCAGAGCAACGGGCACCCCTTCTGATATTGTTCTATATGTCTCAAGTGATGGGTGTGCCAAGTTTGGTGCTTTGGTCCAGCGTGTCACGATCTTTCCAAAATATGGCCCTAAGCTACCTCACTATAAGGGGGTGACATATGCAACTATACCTTTTTTATAGAATCTCGAGTGATCTGATTACTAAATAGGAAATACAGTTGGTGGCCAATATCATATACCAAAATGTTCCCCAAACCTTGCTGAATGTGAATATGACACCTCTTTGAACAAACAATGTAAACTGGAGAATATAATTACAAAAACAATGGTTCTTGGGACTGCCAGCAGAAGTACATAAATATTAAACACACAATATTGAAAATCAGTTGAGAAAATTCTGTATAGTATGTTTTACAACAAAGACTATGTTAGATATCAAAGTATTTAAAGTACTGATGTCGGGTTTACTTGCATCAGAGGAGTTTATTAGTCCCATATTTGGGAAGAATGGTGGTGTTCGCTTGACATAGGGAATCGTCCTCAAGCTGTTCGGCCAAACTTTCACTTTTATCAAAGGGATATGAAATGGACCATTTTGTACAGCCTTCATGCTGAATTATAAGACCCGAAATAATGAAGGACTGCAGATGCACGAACACGGATTTATGGCTCACTAAAGTTGGTAAGTTGGCTTATTTTCGTATTTTAGGCACTTTTCGGTGCGGATTTTCTCTTGTTACAAAAATAGGACACCTTTAACCAAAACCAATTTTAGCTATTTTGACCAACAAATAAGTCTAAATATGATTTCGGTTAAAGGTGTCATAATTTTGCAACGAGAATTTTGGAGAGAAAATGTCGACTGTAAATGCACCGAAAAGTGCAAAATACGGCAGGTTTGAACCACTGTAAGTCTGGTTGTGTTTGTCTGTAGGTCTTGATTATTCTTTATCTTTATCTATTCAAATGGTCAATTTGGTGCTTTTTAGACAAAAATTAGCCCCACCAGCTGTGTGTATCAAAACGCATTGAGGACGATTCCCTATCTAAAGTGAAGATCATCTTTGTGATCTCGCACTATATATGAATCATAACTTTTGTTGTAAGGTAGCTTACCAAAGATTGAAAAATGTTCAAAAATATTAAAATTCATATTCGTAATAATAATTCATAAAGTGCCATATAGTTATAGAACAACCTCAAGAATAT
>JAVTVY010057412.1:0-28651 GCA_036873755.1 Hanleya hanleyi | reverse complement strand
TTGACCCCGGTGCGCGTGGTGTAAAGGTTTCCACCGCGGTGCGGTGGAAACCTTTGCGCGCCGGGGTCAAAGGTCAGTGCCGGTGACCTTTAGCGACGTACACCAAACAGAAGCGAGTATTTAAAATCCGTCACAGAGCTCTCGTCCAATCAGAAGCGAGTATTTTGACCCAGTGCATTATGGGACATATCCAAGATGGTGGTTCCAAAATGACGGATCCAACATGGCGGCGTATGAGAGCTTCTGGACATGGACCTGATAGAAGTCCGGAATGGTGGAACATTCGTAAACATTCGGGCACTTTTACATCCGGGGACTTTTACATCCGAAGAGACACGGAAGTACCCGAACATGATATCAGCTAGCGTGCTATAAAAGGAAAGCGGTCTGGCCGTTTCATCAGACACTCTGTCAACCACCAAGATGTTCACTTGTACTACGTGCTCGAAATCATTCACTCGTCTGCACGACTTGCGCCGCCATGAGGCTACCAAGCACGAAGGAACCGCCCGGTATAACTGTACGATATGTACACTGTCGTTTCAGCGCCTGGATCATTTACAGCGCCACACACGTGCACGCCATGAAGTACCCAAGCGTCCTTGCGAAGAATGTGGTCGGCTTTTCAAACTAACCAGTCAGTTGCTGCGACACCAACGCACACGACACCCTGTTCCGCAGCCACGTTTGCAGATAGAAGAGCCCGTAGGCATCAATATCGAAACAGGGGGAACTCCACCCATCGCACGAGGGCCGATGATGATGTCGCCCTAATTCAACAGTCAAATTCCGACGACAAGACCGTGGGCCAGATTTTGTACGACGTGGAGGGCAAAGTACACTTCGTGGACGAAGCCATAAATGTTCCCAGCGATCTGTTACACGAAGACCATCCAGTGAGTGACATTTATCGGCGCCATTGGCCCATGATCCGGCACTGTTTCTACCGTCATCGCCCCATTCAAGATATCTACAATTTCCGACTGACCGACCTCACCCGTCTACGTAGCTACGTAGAAGCCATCTTCAAAGATCAAACTACGGCCTTCAAATTGAATCTGGTGTTTGGTTATGTGCTGCAGCATAAAGAGACAGTCCAAGTCCGATATTTTTACCCGAGCAGTAACATCCGGGTATTTGACCAACCGTTTACCATCATTAACCGAGTGTCGCCAGAGACGATGCTGGAGAAACTGGACACCGTGGATCCCTTGGAATGGGCCCAACAACAACGCCCCAACACCAAGTGGACAGTGGAGAGTGTGACCAATGTTACGTTTTTCGTTACCAAGCTGACGGACCACTCCCATCGGCTGAATGCGTCACTCATGCACTGATGAATACCATAACATGCCGTACATACTCTATATGTCTACATGTTGATCGTTGACGGTACGGAGGTGACCGAAGAGACACGGATGTTACCGAAGATGTCAAGGCTCGGCCCTCGACTTGGGGATAGTTGAACTGAGCGTGCTAAAAATAGATCACCAGCTAGCGTGCTATAAAAGGGAAGCGGCCTGGACGTTTCATCAGACACTCTGTCAACCACCAAGATGTTCACTTGCACAACTTGCCAGAAGCTGTTTACTCGTCTAGATAAGTTACGACGCCATGAGGCCTCCATCCACAACGATGCCCGGTATACTTGTATAATCTGCGCACGGTCATTCAATCGGGAGGATCATTTACTGCGTCATGAGAGGGTACTTCACGCGGGTGCGACGGTACTATGTAATGATTGTGGTCGACTCTTCAAACGACCCAGTCAGTTTAGACAGCACCAACGTTTGATGCATGCCCCGTCTCTACGGTTTGGGCGACAACTTTCCACTAAAGAGGGGCCGCGGAAGGTCAGACCCAGTGAAGATGAACCCGGAGAGACGAACGCCACTGGTGATGCGATGACGAAGAGCCTGCCTATACCCACGGTCCAGGAGGGCCTGGATATTCAGCCGGACCCCACCGTTACGGTTTCGAGTCATACGCCTGACAACATCGAACATTTTCTGGACGAGCCCATAAATGTTCCTAGCGATCTCTTACAGGGCGCCCATCCAGTGAGTGACATCTATCGGCGCCATTGGACCATGATACGGCACTGTTTCTACCGTCATCGCCCTATTCAAGATATCTACAATTTTCGACTGACCGACCTCGCCCGTCTAGGCAGCTACGGGGAAGCCATCTTCAATGACCAAGCAACGTCCTTCAAATTAAATCTGGCGTTTGGTTATGTGCTGCAGCATAAGGAGACAGATCAAGTCCGATACTTTTACCCGAGCAGTAACATCCGTGTATTTGACCAACCGTTTACCATCATTAACCGGGCGTCGCTAGAGACGATGCTGGAGAACCTGGCCAACGTGGATCCCTTGGAATGGGCCCAACAACAACGCCCCAACACCAAGTGGAAAGTGGAGAGGGTAACCAACGTTACGTTCTTCGTGACCAAGCTGACCGACCAACCCATCGGATGAATGTATTCACCCAGGCACTGATAGATTCTCAGAATGCGCAAACAACTATCTGAGGATATGTTGCCTCAACGGTATCCTGGCTTGACCAAAGGTGATTAGAATAAACGGTTCAGAGCGAACATGGCCGAAGATGGAACTTTCTGAAATGAAGACTTCTGATTGGACAAGAATACATCTAACGGACAGGAACGAATATGACAGATGCAAATGGTGGTCTCTAATTGGACAAGAGTGTTCTTGAATTGTAACACCAAGTGGATAATGGAGATATTGATCAATGTTGCGTTCTTCGTGGTTAAACTGACCACCACCTCCATCGGATGAAAGTATTCACCCACGCACTGATAGATACTCAGAATGCGCAAACAACTATCTGAGGATATGCTGCCTCAACGGTATCCTGGCCTGCCCGACGATGATTAGAATAAACGGTTCAGATGGCACTTTCTGAAATGGAGACTTCTGATTGGACAAGAATACATCTAACGGACAGGAACGAATATGAAACATGCAAATGGTGGCCTCTGATTGGATAAGAATCTTCTTGAATTGTAAATATACCCAACGCGGCTCCCCAGCGTGGGTATGATGTAACATTGGGGAAAATAAACTATATGAAAAAAACTTCTTGTTGTTGTTGTTCTCTCATGTGTCATTCTTGTTACTGTTGCTGTTGTTGTTCTCTCTCTGGTCTATATCATGGCGTTATGTTAGAGTGTTAAGGTGTAACGTCGGGCGTTGACGGGCATCACCGCATTTCGAAGAATTAGTGACAATTCCATGGAATATCAGAGCTTCTGAGCTATTTCACCAGGGCGTATTTTTGTGCTCAAGCTCTGACTATAGCGATACCGCAACATTGTCTCATTGGACACTGGACCGTCTGACCTGGAGGTGACCCTTTGACCTTTTGACCCGCGTCCGCGCGCGCGCGCGCGCTTGGCCCTTCATCTCACCTTCACATTGATACCTCACTCGGCTCCATCGGGCCACTAGGGGCGCCCCTAACGCCCAAAAGGCTATTTTTAAGATAAACATCAAAATCTGGTGTACGAAGATTTTTTTTATTTTAGAGGTAGTGGGTCGAGTGAGGTATCATATTGAAGCTGACGTGAAATGCTTCACAATGATACCTCACTCGACCCATTGCACCACTAGGGGCGCCTCTAACCCAAAAAAGGATATTTTGAAGATTACGCATGCGCAGAATGCTGATAGTTCAACCCACACCCAGTCTATCAGATGCGCCTTCACGTCACCTTCAATTTGATACCTCACTCGCCCCCATTGGACCATTAGGGACGCCTCTAACCTCAAAAAGGCTATTTTGATGTTTTGATATTTTTCATATTATCTTCGCGCATGCGCAGAATTACCCTAATTCAAGCCCACACCCAGTCTATCAGATGCTCCTTCACGTCACCTTCAATTTAATACCTCACTCGACCCGCTTGGTCCATTAGGGACGCCTCTAACCTCAAAAAGGCTATTTTGATGTTTTGATGTTTTTCATCTCAAACATCAAAACATCAAAATAGGCTTTTTGAGGTTAGAGGCGTCCCTAATGGTCCAATGGGGTCGAGTGAGGTATCAAATTGAAGGTGACGTGAAGGCGCATCTGATAGACTGGGTGTGGGTTGAACTATCAGCATTCTGCGCATGCGTAATCTTCAAAATATCCTTTTTTTGGGTTAGAGGCGCCCCTAGTGGTGCAATGGGGTCGAGTGAGGTATCAATGTGAAGCATTTCACGTCAGCTTCAATATGATACCTCACTCGACCCTCTACCTCAAAATAAAATTTTGTTTACAGTTCAAAACAACTTTCCCATCCGAAGGACGGGTTTTACTTCACATTTTTTTGTTTTGTTTTGAAAAAATTTTTTTTTGAAATGTACAAACTTTTACGTGAAGACAATATTCTTTATATATGTGTACTTCCTATTTCCCGCAGGAATTTATGGAATATCAATTCTTTCCGCAATGAACTTACAATTTTACTGGCAATGAAATTCTCCGTGTCAATTTGAGGTGGATATGAAAACGTACTGACTCACACGTGCAATGGCAACAATTCGCTACAGTGTAATGAAATGTGTTCATTTTTTAGGCGCCCGTGGTTTTATTAATATGCACACACATATGCTTTTCTAATAGTTCATTGGCTGAACCGCGAGGCGGGAGAAAAAAATATTAAACTATTTTCGTCTCGCGAGGCCAAATCCTCAGTGTGTGTGTGCGGCGAACGCAAGCCAACAACTCACCAGTTTTACCGGACAGGCAAATGAATTGCATGTTATTTTGACTCGATTCATACGCTCGACTCTTCAAAATGGACTTGAAGAAGACGTTATGCGGGAACTGAAATCAATTTCTTGAAACTTTTGCTCACCGTGTGCGCTGAAACAACAACAACAGAGCTGACAGACAATTGAGGCCGTTAGCTCAGCTGATATCTCGATGGAAATATATGTGAATTTCGAAAAAATGCGTGACAAGCCAAGAAACAGAAAACCGCTGGGATGTGGACACCAAACCAGGGAACATCTATGTGCCGCTGACCAAAATCATTAGCTTCATAGTTTAGTGCGTAAAGGTGGAAATATCTGTGAATTTCGAAAAAATATATATGGAAATGAGATTCGTGGTGTGTTATATCCACCTAGGAAAAAAACAGCCCCCCAGATATGCATCAAACGTCCGGGAGTATGGAATATATAGGTATACATCTGGACTAAACTCTTTTATCAGGTAAGCTATACTTTAGTACTATACTTGCATGTCATAAAATGAGAGAGAGAGAGAGAGAGAGAGAGAGAGAGAGAGAACATTTCAATCTGCCAATTTTCGAGATGAAAATTTTTTCTTGACGAAATAGAAATGAACGCGAATCTATATTCTACAAAACATTTTTTCTTGACGAAATAGAAATGAACGCGAATCTATATTCTACAAAACACTAGAAAATATTAACGTAGGTGAATTTTTTTTTAGACTCATTTTAGACTGTTTTGTGCTTTCATCGAAAGTGAAAACACATCTCGAAAAGTGTGTAGCAGTGTCGATATAAATCTTCAACCTAGATGTGAAAATAGATACCGGGGCATAAATTAGAGAGAGCATTTCAGTACACCTCAAAAAAAATGAAACATGGACGGTATCCTTCATCTCGAGGGGTGCGCAAGTTCGATTCTTGCTTTCATTATGTGAGTATGTGTTGGACATGTGATCTTTAAATTTTATTATCACCAGACTAGCAGGGTAGGATGTGGGTTTCAGGAGTTCACCGGGTGTGAAAATTTCTTTATAATGATTTGTGATAAAAGCGGGTAAAACCTAATGTCAAAATCTCCTTGAAGGTCACGGAGATGTCGATTTATTGCTGATCAGCTGATTTCCAGGACAGACAGACATTATTTCGGCTCTTTTCTTTTCGAAATTCTTGTAATTTGCTCAATACAAATAAATATTTAAATTGACTCTGAGTTTTCTGTTGGCATTATTTCAGCAATATTATGCACTAATGGGGTTTATCATTCTTTTCCATTCATGGAATTTTTACAGTTCCACAGTGTCACAAAACAACAATAATGCCATGATGTCACAATAAGACGTTACAAAGACAATTTCTGCTGTATACAATGGTATAAGGCACCTGTATACAATGGTATAAGGATACAATAACATAATGAGCACAACTAAAAGAAAAAATATGAAGACAGACCCGAGGAACCTTAGTGCAGGTTTCTCGGCCGAGTCTCTAATAGTTCGAAATGCACTAAGACCTTTTTCAATCCAAATGACAGATATATTTCTGACAGCAAAGCAAGGCCACGACATCAAACCTTGCAATATTGCGCTTGATGATTGTTTAGCCCCGAATTCTACATGTAATAATTTCAAAATTTCTAAGTGTGGACACCGTGGATGTCTCACGTGTCCACTCTTTAATACTTCAGCTTCATTTAGTTCCGCGTTAACTGGTAACTCATATTCTGTTAACTCGTATGTTGATCTTAGTTGTCCTACTACAAACTGTATTTACTTAGTTTCCTGTAAGAAGTGTGGTCAACAGTATGTTGGCAAGACCACCCAAAGACTCCATCTTCGGGTGAACGGTCACAGAAAATCCGTAAGGAAAAAGCAATTGCTTATAGGTAGGCATTTTTCTGGACCCGACCATGGCTGGGATAACTTTAGTATTCAGATTATAGACGTCGTCTATCCATCTACTAAGGATTCCCCCTTTGGATTTGAGAGAAAAATCCGAGAGCGGGAATTATTCTGGATGCTAGAACTTGGGTCGGTGTTTCCGTTTGGTTTAAATGATAATGTCAGTGGGTTCGGCAATGCTACAAACCGCTGTTCAAATATATCCAACATTACCCAACTATTTAAACCCCATCAACGGAGACAACGCAGCCATGGTTGGCGAAAGTTTAATAGTTCGATGATTCACGATCATATCACTTTAAATTACTTAGTGGGTTCAACTAACGCACCCAATAGTATACATAGCTTACGTACAGTTCTGTATGCGTTACCTCTGAGAGCTTTAAATCAAATAGCCAGAGATATACAGCAATCTGCGTCTTCAGGAAATATAATACCATCAAAAATTAGTAAAGTATGTCAAGATATAGCGTATTTTCGGTTGTATCGTCCAGTGAACATAATCGAAACATCTCAAGATCGGCTTTTCTTGAAACTCAACTACTTAGATAAAGGACTGGACATCATTAATTTACCTCGAATCCTGAATGATCCAGAGGTACGCAACGCTGTACCAAACTATTTCAAGTTCACAGAACCTCCTTGCATTTCATATAAGTATACCAAATCTATAGCCACCAAAATATTTAATTACTCCAATGCTGTCAAGGAGTTTGACTGGAACTTATACACGTCAGGAGGCTATAGTTGTGATTGTGAATTGTCGAACTTTATCTATACACCATGCAAACATATTGTGACTGGTGACCGTGATGTGGTGAGTGATAAGGATCTGAAATTACTTCTGATGAAAGGACCTAAATATAGAGAGCCAAGAAGAATAAATCTGAAGGCGGACCAGAAGATAGTCCTGTCTGCATTAGAACAGTACGTTATTGATTGGTCTAAGCGAGAAAAAGTTGAATCTACAGTACTCGCTGATTGGCTGGACCTCACCAAGAGTAAGGTCGTTGAAACAATCCGCCATATTGACAGAAGTTCTCTTCCCCTAGCAAAACAAGTACTGAGAAACCTCAATTCGCAAGAAGTTCTAGCAAATCTCCAGAGTAAATTCGTCATGGTCCCAGCAGACAAAGCTCCGAATAATATAATATTCATATGTAAATATTACTATTACCAGGTGCTGGTTAAAGAATTGAGTGTAGACATATCTTCATCAAATAAGTCTACTTACTCCCAAACTGCATTTACTCTGGAAGATTTATTTAACAATCACAAAAGTTTCTCAGGGAAAGAGGTATTTGTCTTTCAACCAATCATAACGACATACCAAAACTATACTGGACTCCCAAAATGCATAAATCACCATACAAAGCTAGATTCATAGCTGGTTCTAGAAGCTGCACCACCAAGCTTCTTTCAACCCTATTGACGAGGGCCCTTCAGGAGGTAAAGCATTTTGGGAAAGGTATTGCGCCACTATTTTCAAGAACTCTGGCGTTGAATGTATGTGGATATTGAAAAACTCAAAATGTCTTACGGAAGAACTTGATGCTAAAGGTCACATACCGTACAGACATGTATCCACATGGGATTTCTCGACTCTCTATATTACAATCCCTCATCAGGACCTTATTGACCGTATAAGTTCATTAATAGTATCTGTGTTCAAGAAAAGTGATCGTAGATATATTAATGTCGGAAGCCATAAAGCATTCTTTAGCTCGACTACATACAAGAGATACCATTCATGGGATATTTCATTGTTTATAGAGTTGCTTGAATTTCTCATTAAAAATATCTATGTGAAATTTGGCAACACAATATATCAGCAGCATATAGGTATTCCAATGGGTACTAATTGTGCAACCCTGTTGGCTGACCTGTATCTGTTCTCTTATGAATATGACTATATGCAGGCGCTTTCAAAAACCGATCCATTCAAAGCCCGTTCCTTCTCATTCACCAAACGCTATATAGACGATCTTCTCGCTGTGGATAATCGCTATATAAATGACGCATTGAAGGATATATATCCACCTTCACTGGATTTGAAGGAAACTACAGATAGCCCTACAGGCACATCATATTTAGATCTATATCTCTATAAAAATGAAGCGGGCATTCTCTCTTGTCGACTTTATGACAAAAGAGATGATTACAATTTCGACATCGTAAACTATCCCTTTCTGAATAGTAATATTCCAGTGGGACCTGCATATGGCGTATACATATCTCGCTTAGTAGCATTTGCTAGATATTGTGTTAAATGTGATGATTTTAATCAACGTCACAAAACACTGTTGCAGAAACTTATAAAACAGGGCTATTCTACCAAGCGCCTCCACTCAAAGTTTCTCAAATTTGGCGATACATATCGCATGCTGATAGCAAAATACGAACGTAGCGTGCAAGATCTATGGCGCTACGTTTCGTAACTTGTGTCTAATTCCGCTTAACCCGGGGCTAGGGCCGTATGAACCCATGTACTTCAAGATCCTCATGGTACTCATATGAACGGTCACAATCAAAGCGTGACTGAGATACATCATTCTTTAGATGACGACTTTACAACGAATATTATGGATTAAGAATACTGATCAGCGATACGGATTTGATATTTTGGAACATCATGATGTCTTGCCGGCATCATTGAAAACTGTTGACCGCTTCTCTCTTGCAGGAAACAAGCCTATGTTTATGTATACTTTTTTCTTTTTGAATTTGGTGCTAATACTGTTATATGGAAATGGAATAGGTCTTTGGATTATGGACGCGGATATTCTCTAATGGACGACGGCTGGATTATGAATGACGGACTAGACGCTTGTAATTTCATTCAATTCATCTAGCAAATTAACTGGTTTTCTCTACTTAAGTATCGGAACATTGAGGAGATCTAAACCCATAATGTGATAAATATATCATGACGAAAGACGACGTCATCATGGTAGATTGTGAAGGTCTGATTCTCTCGTTGATATTACCAGCAAAGTTGAATCCATCTTCTTTCTGGATGTCCATAATTTCGACATGCCACTGATGAAGTTAACAAATGCAAGCGGCAACTTTATATAGACCCGTTCTTGGTTAATAATTGACCACTAGTTAGATTAACAAATGCAAACGGCAACTTTATGTAAAGCCGTTCTTGGCTAATAATTGACCACTGGCGGGTAGATCATAATCCTTAACCTAAGTCGAGCAGAGTTTAACATGTGTGAAACATATTAAACACACAACAATTAAACTCAACATTAAAAGTGTGGTGAAAAACGATACCGACGTACTGACAAGAAGTCATATTACCCCACAGAGAGTCTAAAAACATCACAAGAACAAAAAGTGACCCCTGTGATGATTTTTATCTCAACCACGCTTTTATTGTGATTGCTCATGTGGATATATTGAATGACATGACCACACGGCTCCAAACACAGACTTGAGCGATATTAGATACAATTATTTCAGAGCGACGATGTTATAGCCCTGTAACATATGACTATGCTATAAAGAATATACACTAGAGTTCGAAACAGACATTACACAGACTTCATTCCAGAAGTATTGGAAGTTTGATTACTCGTTTTGCTCAATTAGTATCCAACAACAAAGTGTTAAAGTGTGAAGAGCATATTGAAGCGTAATCATCCCTACTCCCATTCCTCGTTTGTTTTTGTTTTCTTAGAGCATTGGAAGGAGGCATCATGCGACCTTTCTCATCACCATAGACGTTAACAAGCGGTTCCAAATAAGCCATGCTATCATGGTCTTAAATACACACATCAAGCAAAAGCTAACAGGGTAACAATATACCGTTGGAAAACTACAACAAAAAGTCAGAGAAAAAATACTTCGACGATGGTAATAACGACATAGTGACACCAACATTGACGATAATCGGAATCGGATTGCTTTAACCGAATGATCCGTACACAGACTCAATATGTGTTAAATTTCATTGAGATAGGATGGGGGGAAAATAACATATTAGAACGTAATCACCTCTACCCGTAATTCGGCTTCATATTTCTCATGCTCGGGTACCGTTAAACATGGCTATGCTTCGTCCATGAAGTACATATTAGATGGCTACACCAGGTCTAGAATTAACGGAGAGACCATTATCTTTCACAAATACAAATCAGGCTGAATGCAAAAAGAGTTTCTGGAACTATCAAACAAAAAATCGAGTCTCATTCCTAAAAAAATCGAGAAAAAATGTACCCTCCAAGTTATGACGTCATCGTTACGTCAAAAACGTAAAAGGCGTAACTTGGATTACTTTATGTAATAGAACATTATTCTAAGTTCAGGTATGGGAAGTTACAGAAAGTTTAGTGCAAGAGTAAAAAAGATATACGTTCATAAATACGGCGAAGAAATGCATGCTGTGAACTTAGGCACCACCGTAGATGCCTGCATCAGGTCTAGAACTGACCAGCAGATGATACTCGTTCATAAACAGTGGTCAACTAAATCTACGCGAGGGGTACAACGAAAACCTTATTTAGACCCTTTCTTGCGATTTGGCGCCCGGAATAATAGTGCTTCCATGTGTCAGCAGCCCAATTCCATAACCATTGAAATATTACCGGTCGACCAAACGCAAACCCAGCATTCGCCGACAACACTGCTGCTCAATACCCGTCACTAATACTACAGTCACTGAACATTCTACGTCAAGGGCGTAGGCAAGGGGGGGCTTGGGGGGCCCCCCAAATTTTGACGGCCGGCAAAAAAAAGAAGAACAAAACAAACAAATAAGCGAAAAAAGGAAAGAAAGAAAGAAAAAGAAACCTAACATAGCATATAAGATCACGTATCTTATTCAATTATTACAGGAGAAGTAAACTTATCACCGCCAGTGCATACCATTAGGCCTAAAATAAGATTGCAATTGATCAGTGATCAAAGCCATAGATAGACGATTTCGGGCTTCAATCGAGAATGGAATAGTGTGCTCCAAATCCAATCAAATGCCGCCTATTTGGACAAAAAACATCAAAACTTCCGATGAGGAGAATTTTTCGTAACTTTTTCACTACAAACTTATTTTGTTTTTCAATTGAGATCCCAATACTTCTTTATTCACAAACAAGAGATATACAAACTCTCAACTACTTTTCATAAAGAAACCCTAGAAATAAACCTACTGTCTTTCTCAGATAATAAATCCCAGACGTTTTTGGTGATATTTCGGAGAAAATTTATCGTACAACATTGAAACTTCACACAGTAAACTAAAAAGCCCGAATTGTATTTCTGTCTTTCATTAAAATTTGTTGAGAACTGACCAAAGTCACCGATACCTACCATGTTATTTTGGGGCCACGATAACTTTGATCTGCCATTGTTAAAACATGCGAGCTTGACGTAAAAAGTCAAAAATATCTCACACATTTCCCATCTACTTTTTGTTTTCGCGATTTATTGAGAACTACTGGAGGGGAATAAATTTAGTATTTTTTTTATCTACTGTGTGAAGTTTCAATGTTGTGGAATAAATTGCCCCAGAAATATCGTCGGAAACGTCAGAGACGAAACGTGCTCAGACACGCTCTGCTATCGGGGCACGACAGTATTGTCTGAGGATTAACTTGAAATATAGTGCAAACCTGAGACTGAATGAACACTTCAGCTTGTATATCATTGCAGTGATCGTCTTTGTTATGAGACATTTTGGGATAAATCAAAGTTCAGTTGTTACAACGTTATACTACTCAGATGCTCCCAGAGAGTGCCAATTTACCATCAAGTTTCAAAAAAATTTCTTAAGCTGCGAGGGGGGATACCCCCCTCTCACACTCTCCCCCTCTCAAGCCCCCCCCCCCTCCCAAATCTGACAACTTGTCTACGCCCTTGTACGTTCCCTATTCTTCGTACAGGCACCGCCCACCGATTACACGTTTGTGCATGCAATACACTGTTCAGTCCATAAGCCCCGAGTATAGTTACCTGGTTGCAGTTTTCATGATTTTAAGTGATTTTCATGCCTGATCTCCGTCTTGTATACATATCAGGCCAACTACATGTAACGTCTTGTTGCCCGGATGAAACTTCATACTTTCCCGCAGCGCCATCTGCACTTTCCATTCAAACACAACTCACAACATTGTACCATTTACGATCAATAATTCCAACCGTTATCACCAAGCAGACTTTGCGGGGAATAACCGACTTCTAGTTTCAATTTCGTTACCGCTCATTGTATCGCTGTATATTGTTTGTACAGTTTCTTTTCAACGTGTAGCATTCTCCGTTGATATCACTGACCAGGATGCATATAATTACTGGACAGTAATTTGATTCAAGTCATCTATACGTCGCATACCGGTAATTATGTTGAGCGTTGTAGTATCATGTAGACCCCGATTTTCGTCGCATTTCCGTGTTGGCGTGCACTCTCCAGACTTGCGCTTCGATATGCGCTTGTGTTAAGTCTTGATTTAACGTTTAGGGGATACCAAAATTCGTCACAACATCAAAGTTCTGGCATTTCCCCAGAAGGTATTTTTCGGCGATTTTTCAGTTCCATTTTCCGAAATTTTATATATATATGCATTAATCATCCTCAGAAAAGGTAAAACTTTGAAGACAAAAACATCACTTCTCCGGTACCTCCTCGTTGCTACCATGCTGTGTTTACCCATGATTGTCCGCTCGGAAAAAATAGGCTCAAAATAACCATTGTCATAGTATTACAGTATAAAGTTAGTCACTGAGGATATTTCTAGAATGATAGACCTGAGGTAAACGTGTTTACGTTCTGTTATATTCATGGAATTTTCTCGTAATCGTGACCGATTTATCGTGAGTGAATTGTGTGAGTTGTCCAACTAGTGTTTTCTAGAAGATTCTATGATTACAAATGGCTGTTCTGCGTATAGCCCGTATGAACCTGAGGGGTTTGTACATAGCGCCATCTATACATGCATCGGGAGGCCCGTATGACCTGTGCGGAGCGCCATCTGTACATATAGATCTTCATTGTATTCAATATTAAACATTCTTGAAGTTTCTGGAATGAGAAAGCACTTGTTTATCTGAGTTAATTATGTCGAACTTTCTCGTAGTTGTTGTAATCTTATCTGGGTTAAATTTTACGTCATTGTTGTACCGATGGAAGTTTCTTGATCTGATAGAATAATCTCGAATTCCCGATAAAGTATAAATTGCTCGAAGTTTAGTGATCGAGGAGGAGATTCGAACGACTTACGTGGGTGCATCATCATTATTACTATTGACTAACATTTGCCTGAGATAACTGACTGCTGGATTATATATTCCTGCTGGCTGTGTTCGACCGCTGTGTATTGTCTAAGTGATTGAACTGACGAAAACTGGACAACAGCTGAGCGTTATTGACTGTGGAAATACAGGAACGCGATTTCACCACGGACTGTACAGAGATTATCACGTTGATACGGACTGTGAGAGATATACCGGTATAACATTGAACAGTAAGATTTTATTTGACCTTTTATTTGCTGTATTGACCTAACTTAATTTGTATATGAGTTTAGTATTGTAAATAAATAGTTGATTATTGATTCTCGACTTCACAAATCTTTCTGTTGCGTTTTTCTATTATCGTTTAGAAGTAACAGAAATTAGGGGCCTGTCCGGGAGCTTTCTTTACATTCCAGCTTTGCAACATAGTTCTAAATTGATACATTGTCTGAATTTGTGAAGTCGAGTAGTAGTATATTATTAGCATGTCTTTTGACCCAGCACAGTTTGCTTCAAAGCCTGGTCAGGACGAACTACGCAAAGAGTATCTGTTCGCGCTGTGTAAATTCCTACAAATTAAAGTTAAAACATCTTGGAGAAAGCAAGAAATTAAGAAACTCATTATTAAACATTTTGTTAGCAAACAACTTTGGGATGAAAGTGATTTTGATTTAACTGAGGAAACAGCTGATTATCTGGAAATAAAGAAATTAGAATTGCAAAATCAGCTGGAATTAAAGAAATTAGAATTAGAAAGAGAAAAGGAAGAAAGACAGTTTCAGTTAGAGAGAGAAAGAGAAGAGAAAGAAAGACAGTTTCAGTTAGAGAAGAGAAAGATAGACAGTTTCAGTTAGAAATGAAACATTTGGAATTACAGTCGCGAACAGATCCTCCTGCAGATGCACCTGTACAATCACAATCAAAATTTGATGCAGCTCGTCAAATACGTCTCGTCCCACCATTTCAGGAAAAAGAAGTTGATAAATATTTTCTGCATTTTGAGAAAATTGCTAAAAATTTAAATTGGCCAAACGAAAATTGGAGTTTACTTCTTCAAAGTGTTTTGATCGGAAAGGCAAGGGACATTTACACTCAATTGACGGTAGAGCAAGCATCAAATTATGATATGGTGAAGGATTTAATCCTCAAAGGTTATGAATTAGTTCCTGAAGCCTATAGACAAAAGTTTCGTAGTTGTGAAAAAGAAAACTCTCAGACTCATGTAGAATTTGCTCGTTCAAAAGAACAGTTATTTGATAGGTGGTGTGCTTCGGTTAAAATTGACAACAATTTTGAAAACCTCAGACAGCTTATGCTAGTAGAGGAATTTAAAAAGTGTATCCATGGTGATATTAGAACATTTCTTGATGAAAAGAATGCCAACACTTTAGACGAAGCAGCCTGATTTACTGATGAATACGCTCTGACACACAAATTATCATTTGTCAATGCTGTTAAGCCCAGTTCATTCCAGTCTAACATTTCAGGTAACAAATCCAGTTCTTTCTCAAGGCCTAAAACTTTTAACCCCAGTTACAAAGGTCAACGGTCAAACACAAAGTCTCAGTCACCCACTTTTAACACTCAAAATAAGTCTCCCGTTTGCAGCTACTGTAAAAAGGACGGCCATTTGATGGCGAATTGTTTTAAATTGAAATTAGTTCTATCAAGGATAAGGTTGACAGTTTTTCAAATCCTGTTATGGAGATTTTTGAACCATTTATCCACAATGGTTTTGTGTCACTTTCAAGTGATTTTTCTAATGCTACTCCTGTGAAGATTTTGCGAGATACGGGTGCGTCCCAGTCTCTTTTGTTGGCAGATATTTTGCCGTTTTCTGATTCTTCATCTCCAGGCAATAATGTCCTGATTAAAGGGGTAGATTCTGTAAATTATACACCCGTTCCGCTCCATAACATTCATCTGTCTTCCAACTTGATTTCTGGACCTGTTACGGTGGGTATTAAAGTTTACCGTTTGACGGTGTTCAATTACTTCTTGGCAATGATCTTGCGGGAGAAAAGGTCGGGGTTAACCCGATTGTAAATGACAAGCCTTGTTTGGATCAGATTCATGATCCAGTTGAAGACGAAATTCAAAGTTTGTATCCTGCTTGTGCAGTTACTAGAGCCATGAGTAAATTGGCTGAGGAGCCTGAAAAGGCTCTTAAGGATGACGTCATCGATGACGTTTGTTTGGCCGACACCTTTGTGTGTTTAAATGATGAGGCTGATAAGCCACATTGGAATGTTCTAATGACAAAATTTCAAAATCACAGCTGGTTAATGAACAACATAGTGACAAGGACATTTCCAAGTTATTTGGCAAGGCAGTAGATGAGTGTGATGTAACTCAAGAGCCTGTGTGTTACTTTTGTAAGAATGGTGTTCTTATGCGCAAATGGCGACCGCCAGATGTGTCACCTGATGATGAGTGGGCAGTTAAGTATCAGATTGTGGTACCAAAGTCATATCGTTTAGATATCCTCAGACTAGCCGATGAAACACCTCTTTCAGGCCATTTAGGTGTTAACAAAACATACTACAAAATTCTAAATCATTTCTATTGGCCAAATTTAAAGAAAGATGTTGTTGAATTTTGTAGGTCATGCCACACATGTCAAATGGTAGGAAAACCTAACCAGACCATACCAAAGGCCCCGCTACAACCAATCCCTGCATTTGGGGAAGCCTTTGGTAGGGTGATTATAGATTGTGTCGGTCCATTACCAAAAACAAAGTCAGGCAATCAATACATGTTAACAATCATGTGTGCTTCAACCAGGTTCCCTGAGGTCATTCCTTTACGGAATATTAAGGCAAAAACTATTGTTAAGGCCTAAGTTACGTTTTTCACACTTCTCGGTCTACCCCAGTCTGTTCAGTCTGATCAGGGATCTAATTTCATGTCAGGAATCTTTCAACAAGTCCTGCATGAATTGGGAATAAAGCAGTACAAATCATCTGCATACCACCCAGAAAGCCAAGGCGCATTAGAAAGATTCCACCAAACATTAAAGAACAAGTTCCTAGACAGTGAGCTTGACTCATGTAGTCTCTTACAATATGTGTCGGACTTTCGCACCAGGTTGACCAAAGCACGTGATTTGGCCATGTCAAATTTAAAGTCAGCTCAAAAAGGTATGAAAATAACCTATGATAAACATGTCCTTAAACGAAGTTTCAAACCTGGTGAGAAGGTTCTGGCTTTCTGCCTATTCCTGGTAATCCAATTAAGGCTAGCTAGATATTATGGTCCTTATGTCATTGAAAAGAAACTAAGTGACCTTAATTAGGCAAAAACTATTGTTAAGGCCGAAATTAAGTTTTTCACACTTCTCGGTCTACCCCAGTCTGTTCAGTCTGATCAGGGATCTAATTTCATGTCAGGAATCTTTCAACAAGTCCTGCATGAATTGGGAATAAAGCAGTACAAATCATCTGCATACCACCCAGAAAGCCAAGGCGCATTAGAAAGATTCCACCAAACATTAAAGAACATGATTAGGACTTATTGTTTTGACACTGAAAAAGACTGGGATGAAGGCATACATTTGTTACTGTTTGCTGTTAGAGAGTCTGTTCAAGAGTCTTTAGGCTTCCTTCCATTTGAATTAGTCTTTGGTAATACAGTTAGAGGACCCCTTAAATTGCTAAAGGAAAAGTTCCTAGACAGTGAGCTTGACTCATGTAGTCTCTTACAATATGTGTCGGACTTTCGCACCAGGTTGACCAAAGCACGTGATTTGGCCATGCCAAATTTAAAGTCAGCTCAAAAAGGTATGAAAATAACCTATGATAAACATGTCCTTAAACGAAGTTTCAAACCTGGTGAGAAGGTTCTGGCTTTCTGCCTATTCCTGGTAATCCACTTAAGGCTAGCTAGATATTATGGTCCTTATGTCATTGAAAAGAAACTAAGTGACCTTAATTATGCCATGTTAGTATGTTAAAGTTATACATCGACAGAGATAGCACTAACAGTACTGTCCATCCTGTAAGTGTAGTTAGTTCCGACCCTGATACTAATGAAACTTGTGAAGAGCCCATCACAGCGGCGAAATTACAGAACTCTGACATTCTACTTAATTTGGATTCCAAGTTGTGTCATCTCGAGCCAGCGCGTCAGGAAGAACTTCGAACTCTGCTCAGTCAATATGAGCATTTGTTTCCCGACATTCCTACTCGGACTGATACAATTTCACATGACGTCGATGTCGAAGATTCTAATCCAGTGAAGCAGCACCCATATCGTTTGAATCCCTTTAAACAAAACTACCTGAAAAAAGAGATTCAGTATTTATTGGACAATGACTCCATTGAACCAAGTAATAGTATTGAAGTTCACCTTGTATCCTCGTTCCAAAGACGGATGGCAGTTACAGGATGTGTACTGACTACAGAAAGGTGAACACATTGACCAAAACAGACACATTCCCTATTCCACGCATTGACGATTGCATTGATGAAGTGGGAAGTGCCAAGTTCGTGTCAAAGTTTGATCTTCTGAAAGGATTTTGGCAAGTTCCACTGACAGATCGTGCGAAGGAGATATCAGCATTCGTCACTCCGGAGGGTCTGTTCCAGTACAAAGTTATGCCATTTGGAATGAAAAATTGTCCAGCCACGTTCCAGCGTCTCATCAACCGTGTTACTTCCGGTTTGGAAGGATGTGGGACTTACATTGATGACGTCATTGTCTACAACGATACATGGGAAGATCATCTACTGAGAATTCGCGCACTGTTCGATCGACTGAGTGACGCCAAGCTGACAGTCAACCTTGGAAAAAGTGAATTTGGACATGCACGTGTGACATTCTTGGGTCATGTTGTAGGTCAGGGTCAAGTAGAGCCTGTAGATGCTAAGGTCAGTGCTATCTCGCTATTTCCAAAACCAACATGTAAGAGACAACTGATGCGTTTCTTGGGTATGGCTGGTTACTACAGGAAATTTTGTCCAAATTTTTCAGATATTACTGAACCTTTAACTCGGCTCTTAAGAAAGAGGGTAAGTTTTGTTTGGACCGATGAATGTGAATCAGCTTTTGAAAAACTGAAAGCCATACTCAAGAGCGCACCAGTTCTTTCAGCACCAGATTTTGGTTCACCTTTTAAACTGGCTGGATGCTAGTGATGTTGCTGCTGGTGCCGTTTTGTTACAAGAAGGTATAGATGGTGTAGACCACCCAATATGCTATTTTTCACGTAAATTTGACAAACATCAGAAAAATTATTCTACAATTGAGAAAGATTGTTTGGCAATGATATTGGCTTTACAACATTTTGATGTTTATGTTACTTCTTCATCGTTGCCAATTACTGTATTCAGTGATCACAATCCACTTCTTTTGATAAGTAAGATGAAAAACAAAAATCAAAGATTGTTGAGATGGAGTTTGGTGTTACAAGAATACAATATTGAAATCAAACATATTAAGGGTAAGGACAATTTGATCGCTGATTGTTTGTCTCGCATATAATGTACATATGTTTGTCAATATCTTTGCTGTTGTAATATAGATTTGGTTTTGTAATAATGTTTTGAATTGTCAAGAAAGTTCCAAGTTTGAAACTTTCTTCTTTTAAGAGGGGGAGTGTCATAGTATTACAGTATAAAGTTAGACACTGAGGATATTTCTAGAATGATAGACCCGAGGTAAACATGTTTACGTTCTGTTGTATTCATGGAATTTTTTCGTAATCGTGACCGATTTATCGTGAGTGAATTGTGTGAGTTGTCCAACTAGTGTTTTCTGGAAGATGCTATGATTGCAAATGGCTGATCTGCGTACAGCCTGTATGAACCCGAGGGGTTTGTGCATAGCGCCATCTATACATGCATCGAGAGGCCCGTATGACCTTACGGAGCGCCATCTGTACATATAGATCTTCATTGTATTCAATATTAAACATTCTTGAAGTTTCTGGAATGAGAAAGCACTTGTTTATCTGGGTTAATTATGTCGAACTTTCTCGTAGTTGTTGTAATCTTATCTGGGTTAAATTTTACGTCATTGTTGTACCGATGGAAGTTTCTTGATCTGATTGAATAATCTCGAATTCCCGATAAAGTATAAATTGCTCGAAGTTTAGTGATCGAGGAGGAGATTCGAACGACTTACGTGGGTGCATCATCATTATTACTATTGACTAACATTTGCCTGAGATAACTGGCTGCTGGATTATATATTCCTGTTGGCTGTGTTCGACCGCTGTGTATTATCTACGTGATTGAACTGACGAAAACTGGACAACAGCTGAGCGTTATTGACTGTGGAAATACAGGAACGCGATTTCATCACGGACTGTATAGAGATTATCACGTTGATACGGACTCTGAGAGATATACCGGTATAACATTGAACAGTAAGATTTTATTTGACCTTTATTTGCTGTATTGACCTAACTTAATTTGTATATGATTTTAGTATTGTAAATAAATGGTTGATTATTGATTCTCGACTTCACAAATCTTTCTGTTGCGTTTATCTATTATCGTTTAGACGTAACACCATCATATAGGCTACAAATTCAAATAGTTTCATATAGGGAAGCACTATAAGGAGTGTTTCATCAATGCATTCAGAAGTTTTCCGGAGCGAGCAGCGGTTGAAGACAACTATACAGGGTAGAAAATTTAAGCACATGTACATCCGAATTTTGAGTTGATGTATTTCCATCAATGAAAAAGCCATAATCCATAACCCAATTTCCTCAGATTTCAACATTTATGACAGACCGTAGATCGAATATTTGAGCCAAGGGCTGTCACGGCCATGCATATGAAGCAATAGGAAGGTGAGTTTCTAGAATAATTTGATAATTGTCCGATTTACTCGCAAGGAAACTTCTTAAACTTTAACGCCAATGCTTGCCCTTCAACGTGAAAACGCAGCTTGCCATGGAACATCGACTTCCTACAATGTGATGGCAAGTTTGTTTCAATATAAAAGATTACCATCAATCAATCAACCATCAAGTATGAAATCCTCCGAAGATCACGAGGTCGGAATATATACTTCAGAATCAAACTGATTCGCCGAAACTCATTCGCCTGATAAAGTTTTAAATTTGTTAACAATGCACCAGCCTGACTAAGCCTGCATCGTGCCGCATAGCCTGGCGAGTTCTATGAAGACTACGAGAATTATTGAATTAGTTACGCAATTTGCCGTGATCCGTTCTTTGATCTCCATATTTTGCCAATACAGTTGCCGTGATGTCTGAAAGGCAACTGTCGATATCCCACGGAATAATAAAATGCAATAATTGATCTAAACATGGAGCAGGCTATTGCGACACTTTCCTTCCGGTGTTTAATGTGGCTGGACTGTTACCATCCTCCTTAAGACATCCACAATCTTGGAGGCCTGTTGTATGAACACGACGTGATAATTCACCAACAGCAGTATCTAACTACCGCACCAGACGTAGCGCTACACTGGCATGTCAAAGACGCAGTCGTCATTGTTGGCACCGGTGGCGAACTAATCAACGTTGAGAATTAAAATCCCAATTTTAATAATTGCTAATTAGATATCGTTTATTTACTTTTGATCTAGAAATATATGCACCCGTCTGATTCTTGCATTTTCTTCGGCTCTGTCTCTCCAAATCAAAGCTGTGCCATTTCGGTCCTGTAGAACCCATTATTCTAAGATAGACCCTAAAATCTAACCGTAACCAAATATGCTCGAGACGAGAACCGTTCATGGCCCCTTTTGGAGAGGTTTTTCGTAATTCTGTCCAAGCTCCTCACATCGTCATTAAATGGGACTTGGTCCTCACTGCTGAACGGGACGTTAAATCTTAATTCTCTATCTCTCTCTCTTTCTCTCTTGTTTCTCACTGTATTTCTTCTCACATCGTCGCCAAATGGGACTTGTTCTTCACGGCCTTTCTCCTCACATCTTCGTCAAATGGGACTTGTTCCTCACGGCCTTTCTCCTCACATCGTCGTCAAATGGGACTTGTTCCTCACTGCCTTTCTTCTTATATCTACGTCAAGTGAGACTTCCTTCATGCAATGGTATCATCACCCTCGTGATATCAGATGAACAAAATCTATTTACCTTCGGGTATAACACGTAGCTCATGATTCAGCAATAGATTCGACACGAGTTTGGCGCCCAAACGTGTTGAATCGCATAACCGTGATCTAATATAGTTCACTTAATTTTGACCGGATGTAATCAGGATAAACAGAACCACATGTTTAGACAAGTTTCCGTGTCACTTGACAAATAAATAAGTTAAAGATGTAGAGGAGACTGACATATATTACTCATATATCTGTTCTCTTTAAATATAATTGTTAAGAAATTTTGTTTCAGACCCTCGGGTGGGCGACTGTAACACCGCCATCAGTTGTATACGAAGCCAACTTCAGGGAACCATTTTTGCGAACCACATGCGAGGTTGCTCCATGCAAGGAATCTAAAATAAAGTTTTCTGCATCCTACCCTTTGGTTAGTCTGTCATTCGAGATATTGGCATTACCTAATTTTGAGACAGACTCCGTTCTTTGATATCCGAATGCTGCTTCATTACACGGTGAAGTGTCAATACAACCTGTCATTATAGTTTATTTTATGTCTGACAGATGCCCGTTAATATTCCTCAGAACAGCTCAACACAACTGCTGATCCAACATAATATCAGACTTTCGGGACAATTCATCCCGGTGTCTGATGAGATTATGCTTTTGAAATCCTCATTAAGGCATCCGCAAACTTGTCAGCAAAATCTAACTGCTGCTTTGGACATCAATTCTTCTATACGGACGACTCAAAGACAATTATCTTTATACGTAATCTCTATTGTTACCACCGAAGCGATCAAATTAATAAACGAAAAAATCGAATCAAGCTGGAATGATTGTCAACCAGATTCGATTTGCGCAGGCTTGAAATAACTGCGCCATACGCCCATCCGGGATCCATCTTGTTTCGCTCGTTTCTGTACGTAATAGGTGTGTCAGACCGACATTGACTAGCCCGAGATTTCAAATAAGATTGAGTTCAAATTTCCTGTGGTATGTACTTGAATCTGTGTAGAACCTTACATTGTCTTATGTCGATTTATATTTACTGCAGTTTCATCATGGAGCGCAACAAAAGTGAAGGGCTAACGTTAGTCTTTCCAAACCAGTTTCCAATAAACATATCTGGTCAGGACGATTTGGACTTTACTGCAGCCTGACGTGTCTTACAATAGTCCCAAAATATATCTTGAGAGTTCTGCCAGAAAGTGTAAAGAAAAATCCAAAATGGCTATTCTGATGTCAAAATGACGTGAAAATCTAAACATGCATTTATGGTAGATTTTCGTTCAGATTGTCTGAATTTGTTATTTATGCTATTTTCTCTGATCATACTTTTGGTAATGCTTTCCTTAAAAAAAGTTTACAATTTAAAGAAATAAACCGAAAACGCAACTTTAGGTCACACTCTCATTGCCGTCTTTTTATCCGCTAATCCTCTGCTTGGAGGGGTATGCAAATAGGCTTAAATGACACCAATAGGATACGCTGCAAAGTTTCGGAGTGCCATCTCAGTATTTGTCGCTACGGATATATTGTAGAAAGTGTGCTCGGATGACGGGAGCAGGCTTATTGAGTCTCTTCAACGTCCGCTAGGATTAAATATCAGGAAATTTAAAACAAACTGCCCTTCGGGAAGTGATATTTCCATACCCGAGTGTTCACCATTATCTGTGTTGAGCAGGATTCACATATTTATTTTTGCAGAGAAATTATAATCTGATCTATCCGCTGGCTGTTTTATTCTGATTTGTCGCACCATGCCAGCACCAGCAACTTCAACATCGTTAAGATTTTTCTTTCAAAATAGAAGCCGCGTTGACAAACCGTGTGACCGCACACCAGAATGACAATGCGTGTCACCATGTAATCAGATTACTTCCATGTTTATCTTATTTAAACTTTACGTCTGGCTATTGATCCATGGTTTCTCTTTGTCTAGTAACAGGTGTCTGTGTTTCTAATAAATACCTTGTCAAACCTTGCTTGGTCATAGACGCTAGCATGCGAAGAGAACTATATCGATTGTAGAAGCAAGAAAATATGTGAACGACGGCTGCTTTTAACGAATGAAATTTTGAGAGTATGTATACCTACAAAGGATAATTACACATTTGTCTGCTCGATACAATGTATATAACACGATTAAACATGCCTCCGTTGTTCTTAAAAAAACGAGCATGTCAGTACATTCCGCAAGATATAGGACCTGTCATATGGAATACGATCATGCATTAAAAAGAGCGCAGATCCGATGAGAGTTAAACAGTCAAATATCAGAGCATCTTCGAACAGAAGACATAACTTGGATGCAATTTCCTCCAAGTTACATCAAAAATATATGATAGGAAAAATGTCAGGTCATTTCAGTCGTTATAGATTTCACGACGAGGAGCAGTGAAGGCATCACGTCAGCCGCTAGCTGTTACTGATATGTAGATTTTGTCATTTCGAATTAGCCATGACATAGAAAACTGGTCATTTATAAACGACATATTCTTAAACTGTCTTGAGCGATGCACTGTATTGTTCGCTCACAGAAACGTCTGCTCGAAAGTTGTACAAGAAGCTGTACAGGAGTACGGTATCTGAACAAACCACTCGTCAGTGCGAACCTGGGCTAACTCACTGCTCAGAAAATAATGTCTGGTGCGAATGGTTTGATTTAACCCTGTCTGGCTTGAGCTTTTTGGGACCTGTCCAGGCCTGGGGATTGGCCATTTCGTCCCCCACCCCTCCTCCCTCCTCACTTTAATTATTTTTCTTGCCCCTTGAGCTAGGGGCTGAAACTTATCACAGTTTACCCTTGGGTCAAGCTCTACCAAAAAAAAATCCAAAAGGGCCGCTTTGATGACGGCACATTTTCAAAAGCGACATATTGTGGTCGATTTTTCATTTATGCAATTTCCCAGCAAAAAATGCTTGATAAATTCGTGAATATTAATGTGATGTGAAATAAAATAGTTTGCCAACTTTTTATCGCGGAATAGCAGAAATTTTGAAGAAAATGACGAAAAATCATTTTTCTGGTACCCCACGTGACCGCCATCTTGAATTTACCCATGATTCTTTACTCCGGGGTTATGTAAACAGGCTCAAAATGACCTCAATATGATTAACTATAAAGTCACGGAATGTCACCCCTCAATTGTTTTTCATTCCAAAGATAGCGTAGAAAGTTTGGTAGAGGGTGGCATTTCCTCCACACCCAAGGCCTGGTAGGGTTAAAGGGTTATCACCGTGGGCGTTTGTCAGGGCGACAAGCAGATAGGCCGGGATCAGACATTCAAATATTGATCGCTGTCTGGTGTGGGTTTCAAGGATAGGCCCTGTGTGGAATGTGGCGATTTCAATCGTATATATTCCCGTCGTCAAATTAGTAAATTTGTCCAAATGTTTTACCTTTCCCGGGTGATTCAAAATCCAACGTAACTGTCCGTCCATTCTGGCACGCCGAGATGATGGCCGGCTTCTTTCTCAGTTCTGATTGGTCAGCTGATCAGTGTGCGACCTCTTTGCCGGAGGCGAGTCGCGACTGACCAATCAGAATTGAGAACGAATTCCATCATTATCTTGCTGTTCTGGGTTGGATGGACAGTTACGTTGGATTTTGAATCGCCCGGCAAAGGTAAAAAAACTTGCACAAATTTACAAATATGACGATGGGAATATATAGAGTGACACTTGTAGAATATGCTGATGTATTTTGTTTGGAGGCTAACCGTTTATTTCTCGTTTCACCCAAAGTGCGTTTCAGACCTTGGTGTATTTTTATATAAAGCATTTGGTTATATATACAGACCCCATATTTCAATACTTCACCGTAATACCACCGTCCACACCCAAAACTCTTGTTTTGAGGGCCTATGCCCACAAACACTGTGTTTTCGTTGTCGTTGACCTTGATAGAGCACGTGCATTTGTTTATGTATGACCCGATCACTCTCATAAAGCTTCCGTGGCCGCGCACAGTAGTTCCAATTTTCTACAACCGCCGGTAAGCCTTAAAGGTCATCCCAAACGCTCTGAGGTCAAAAATATAAAAAAATAGTCCTTTCGATTCTGAAAATAATGATATTTTTTTCATAATTTTGTGCAGTCTGGTTGGCGAGATATTGCCGTTTGAAAGGTGAAAATCGCTCTCCTGTCAATTCCAGCTGTGACGTCACGGAGGGAAGCCGTCTTGTATTCTCTATGTTAAAGCCGTATACCACAGTCGTAAGTAGCTGCTGATTTCTGGAGATTTTCGGAGTATCGGGGCATCATTTGTTAAATATGCCGCGACGTTGTGAAGTGGGAGGTTGCAGTTTTACTACAGATGACGGTGTTAGTATTCATTTGTGGCCTAAAGACGAGAAACTCGCTGCAAATTGGACGAAATTTGTACGCAACACGAGAGTGTGGAAAGAGGGCCCGAGCCAGTACTCGTATAATTTGCTCGGCACATTTCACAGAAAGACATTATTCGAGGACATCTACAGCGTAGCAGTTGAATTCGGGTACAAACCAAAACTAAAGAGAACAGCTATTCCAACTATCAAACCTAAGAACAATCAGAATGTGACGGCAAAGAAATCAGACAAGGAGAATCTATCACGGACATCGGCTGAACGCACCTAGCCTGCAAGCGAGGCCTCGGGCAGGGAGACGGCTGTACATGCCCTGCTCGCTCTCGCGTGGCATTTGTTGCTTGAGCACTACAGGTTAGACTGGATGAGTCTCTATTTCATATATACTATTTAATAATAATAAAATGATCTTTCATAAATATATATATAAGTAAACAAATAAAAAACACCAATTGGAGTGAATGGCTGTAGATACAGAAGTGATAATAATTTCATAATCCCTTGACATTTGAGATTGTGGGAATATCATTCGATTTCAATTTAATTGAGGTAATTTGTCGAAAATTGAGCAAATGTGAATGCCGATCCACTCACCACGGCTTACTTTTCGCCATGAATGTCCAAAGTTTTTTTATCAAACTATATAATTCTGAAATTGGTATTTCATGGGGATTATGGGAAAACAAACAAAATTCAAATCGGACGTATATCAGTAGAGTTATCAACAGTTTACTGTCCATACTGCCGAATCCCGGAGTTTATCCCTTCGAAAAGGCTGCCTCGGTCAGTAACAACAATAACAACACAGATGTGCTCGTTCTTTACATCACAGAATCGTTCTACATTCAATACAGTTTGAAATATATGGACATTTGGTCTTATAGATGACGATAATAAGGTTTCCAGTCAAGTTGCATACCAATCTGTATTCAACAAACGACCTGTCGTCGTCGAGTTCCACGTTGTCAGAGTGGTTGTCACTGTCAGAATCGGAGCCGTACGGCTCAAATTGATAGGGCTGAATTCCGCCGTTGGTCTGCAAACAACTGTTAATTTGCCCGTCATCATCCTCCTCTATGTCTATTTCATCTTCTTGGCGAAAAATATTTCCATCTAAGCGGCTGATATCGCTCGAATCGACATCTGAACCGGAGCTCTGACTGCACTCGCTTTCCATGTTATCCGCTGTTTTTTCTCAGGCAACTTCCCTGCGTGACGTCATCAACCCAGCTGTGAAAGTGTGGAAAAGCCCACTTTGCTCCCATATTACGTGTGTTTCTGATCAGATTAGAATTTTTTCAATATTTTTTTCATACAAACTGAAGTATGAACTATGATTTTTAAGGATTTTTAGACCAAAAAAAAATCCGTTTGGGTTGACCTTTAATTCCGCCTTTGTTAGGGTATCGTGAATTAAATTTAGAGTTATAACACTAAACTAAATGCATTTAGACAGCCGAACTAGAACAAATATAACAAATTGTCTGTACAGATTCATGACGTCATCTTGAGTAAAGAGGCTTTTCTGGACCAGAAGTGGACAGAATCTCCCGCCTCCACACATTAGAGAGCGATTGTGTGCTGGGGTAGAATAAGCCAACATGTGACAGCCCAGTGAACATTAGAGAGCGATTGTGTGCTGGGGTAGAATAAGCCAACATGTGCCAGCCCAGTGAACAGGTCGATGCCGATGCTACAGGAAATGCGTGAGATGTTCGGGATTCGTGGTTCAAGTCTGTCTATTCTCGAACACTCGATCTATAAACCAGCAAAAGTCACTTTGATACATTAAAACGCTTTTGATTTAACATTATCTCCCAATTCTTTATTTTTTTACTTGTTAAATATGCGTGCTCTTGTTTTGTTCCAGAGTATCTTGGATATATATTTTGGCGGAGTGACTTATTGCCTTTATGTCTCTCTTAGAAATCCTGAAGTCATCGAGATTAAGAAACGAGATGTTTTTATCTGTCATACAAGGGACGATTTCCTAATATTCACTGGGAGTTTGCTTCAATTAACTGGTAGAAGGCATTTAGGAGGAATATAGGCATCAGCTTATTCAGCCGGCGTGGACAAAAGGATTTCCGCGTCAATCATCGAAAGATATTTTACATTGGACCGTTAGCACACGTGAAATGAAAATTACAAAACCAAAATGGAAGCGGTCAACAATTTACAATGATGGCAGCAAGAGATCGTGAGGTTCTGTCCGTAAAAGCTTAGCTTCAACTTGACAGTCTGTGATTGTGTATAGTCATTGGTGAGAGCCGCTGAATAGTTTCCGCAGGCTTGTTATCATAGCGAATGAAATTATAATTAAAATGCTTTCAACGCGTTCATGAGCATAATCGTTTTGACTGGTGGTGGAAACAT
>JAVTVY010057411.1:0-30186 GCA_036873755.1 Hanleya hanleyi | reverse complement strand
TACTGCCACGTCAGCGAACCCGAATTGGTTAACTTCAGGAGGTGATGAAGAAATTATGTATTATAGCATGTTTTGAGACGTCTTTCCGAAACGTATAAAACATAAGTTTACACTTCCAGTGGATATAATTTCCTACAGATCTGAGATGTAATCTAAATTAGCATGGTAATGGTTTGAAGTCTCTGTAGTACAAAGTATTACATATCTGGACTCGATCGTGGGTCGTGAGAAGATGTCGGTTCAAGTCCGGCCAGAGACCAAATCTGTTATCATGAATCATTCGCAAACAGACTTTCCCATGAAGCGCATATAAACGACTGTGTGATATGAAATAGATCATAATATTAAGGGCAGTACACACCAGTCTTATAGCACATTTCAGTATAAATAAAAATAGCAATAGCGGATTGAAAGTAAACAGCTCACTTTGATGAAGATACAAATAAATATATACATATATGTACATGCAAATTACTGGATAATCGTCTACATTAAAAAGAATCATTGAAGATGTGGAACTTTCCTGTATTACAAGCGTCTGGTCCGTCATTCATAATTCAGCCGTCGTCCATTAGAGAATATCCGCGTCCATAATCCAAAGACCTATTCCAGATTCCACATAATAGTATTAGCACCAAATTCGAAAAGACAATCATAGTATACATAAATATAGGCCTGTTTCCTGCAAGAGAGAAGCGGTCAACAGTTTTCAATGATGCCGGCAAGACATCATGATGTTCCAAAAATATCAAATCCGTATCGCTGATCAGTATTCTTAATCCATAATATTCGTTATAGAGTCGTCATCTAAAAAGAAAGATGTATCTCAGTCACGCTTGATTGTGACTGTTCATATGAGTACCATGAGGATCTTGAAGTACATGGGTTCATACGGCCCCTAGCCCCGGGTTAAGCGGAATTAGTCACAAGTTACGAAACGTACCGCCATAGATCATGCACGCTAACTTCGTATTTGCTATCAGCATGCGATATGTATCGCCAAATTTGAGAAACTTTGAGTGGAGGCGCTTGGTGGAATAGCCCTGTTTTATAAGTTTCTGCAACAATGTTTTGTAACGTTGATTAAAATCGTCACATTTAACACAGGATCTAGCAAATGGTACTAAGCGAGATATGTATACGCCATATGCAGGTCCCACTGGAATATTACTGTCCAGAAAGGGATAGTTTACGATGTCGAAATTGTAATCATCTTTTTTTGTCATACAATCGACGAGAGAGAATATGACAATATATGATATCCCATCATATATGGGATATATGTATATCCCATCATTGAGTTGTTTATGAATAAATCCTTGAACATTGACACAAGCTAGCCTACTTAACAGCTTGATTGGATTAACTTTTTTGATAGACATTTAACGTGTAACTGCGGTACTTTTGCAAGTATAGGTCATATAAAATCTTTCAAATTATAGCATTTATACCCTATTTCTTGTTTTACGACTTTAATTTTAACAATTTCAATGTTATTAATGTTATTGTAGGGAACTGCACCACAAGCATGTGGGAACTTGTGACGTTATTATGGAACTATTAACCATGTCACAGTGCAACCTTGTTGCAAATCTGTTCAATTATCTGCATTGCCGCGACAACCCGCAGACTGTGCAGTACTCTCGAACTATGACGCCGTCAACGTCATCTCAGACATTAAAAGAGGCAGTGAAAATTGATCTCCTAATGTAGAAACCTGCCTTTGAATGTCAACATCAGCGAGCCAAAGCTCCTTGAAACTACACTACACCGCAGACTGTGCAGAACTCTCGAACTATGACGCCGTCAACGTCATCTCAGACATTAAAAGAGGCAGTGAAAATTTATCTCCTAATGTAGAAACCTGCCTTTGAATGTCAACATCAGCGAGCCAAAGCTCCTTGAAACTACACTTCCTGGCGTAATTTGTTTACATGCTTCGCCGAACCATAAAATGACTCCAGCTCAATGTGACAGTCATGGAATGTTGAGACACAGTTGCCGCTCATGCATTCGGGTTCCTCCTGTTCGAATTGAATTTATTGGTACTAATACGCCCACGAAGAACATAGTACAAGCATTCGAACATAAACAAAAAAGAAAGTAGGCATTGCAATTATGTCATGAAAAGTGTCTGTCTTACTCTGTGACCATACGTTATCTATAGAATGGGTGCTGCCTTGGTCATGGTGCCCAAAGCCAAAAGTTAATGTGCATTTCTTCAGTAAGTTGATTGATATTTCATCAATATTGTCATAATTGAAAGTAGAGAATTCTTTGAGGGACTGGGGAGATAATATTCAAAATCTTAGCTAAACATGTATTTGTGTTGATAGTACATAACTGGTACTATCTATTGCGCCTGAATAATTGGCCTATTAGAGTTACCTCCCCTGCGCTGTTATGCAGGAGGCTGAACACCGACAACACGTACATGTAAGTTTGTTGCTGTACTACAAACCTGAAATACAGTTTACTACAAGCTATATGGTCGTTGTGTCTAGTCATATATGGTGTCAGAAACTTTTAAGAACCTACGTAGCATAACTGATTGCTCCGGAAAATTTGAGAACTTGGCGAAAAGAACAGTATTCGTCCCAACTTTCCGTAGACCAACAACAACGTTTTATAATAACAACGTCATATACAGACGAGTCGCCAGTTCCGACCCACCAAATTGAAATTTGCATCTGTTTCAGAAGGAAAGGATTTGATTGGCATATTCATTATCTTGATCGCCGTACAATTGTCCATAGCCTTTATTAACAAACTAACTTAACTGGGGATAAACTGAACTGCAGGGAAAATAAAATTACATTTCTTAATGAGAGGTGTCAGTTCCGACCCACTGTCGCCAGTTCCGATCCAGCCTCGTTTTGACATTGACCTTTGACCCAGATATAAACAAATGTAATCATCAACATGATAAATTTTCCGCCAGAATAGGGTCCTAGCTGGATATTTCGTTTTGAATGTCTTCATCTCATAAGTGAACATCTGACGTTAAAGAATGCGGGTTGAGGGTGATAGTGATATGGTCGAGCTAATCATATCGGTAACATATATTGGACACTGAAATAACTCCGATAGCTGATAAGCGTATACTCACTCGAAAATGATGATATATCAACGGTACTTTTACTTATTTTACCTCTGAATAGCATTAAAGAGAAGAAATGCTAATCAGCACTCGAGTTACGATTTTACGTAGTGAGCGCTGCGTTCGCAAGACATTTTCAGGCCATGGTACGACCCAGCTTGGCCATCCATGGATGATGGTGGTTCGGAACTGGGTCCGTTAGTTGATGTCAACAATGGGGCAGGTAGCCTTTAGAGAGACACCCTAGTAAATACATTTATGACAGATACATAGTACCATATGATAATTATATGTGAGAAACAAAACATCAAAACTTTGATCGGAAGCGCTGGCAGACGACATGGTTTTTGACCAACGGCGAGTCCTGGTGTTTGTACGTGGACCGATGTAGTCGTGTGTATGGAGTGGGTCTGCAAAGCGGTCTCCTAACAAAATCAGTGAATGCATAATATAATTTAACTATGATTGAGAGGTTGATCAACTTGCTTGAATACACCAAATGTTTTATGATTTCGCGTGATCATGGTTATGACAAGAAGCAATATTTTGGGAAGTGGGTCGGAACTGACACTGGATCGGAACTGGCGACGTCACTGTTGTTGTCGACATGGAGAAATTTCAGCCCTCAGATTTGTTAGTTTTAACTGGAAACGTTTCAGACAACTGGAAACGGTTCAAACAACGTTTTGCAATATAAAGGAAGCAACTGGCACAGATGAAAAGCCGAAAAAACCCGGTCTATTTTGTTGCATGTTATCGGTGTAGAAGCCCTTGAACTATTCATTACATTTACATTCACGAACGAGGACGACGCAATGAAACTGGATCCTGTCCTAGAAAAATTCGAGGCATTTTGTACATCCCCCACAAAACGACTTTGGAACGGTTTCATTTTAACCAGTGTGTTCAGTCAAATACTGAATCGGTTGACCAGTTTGTTACCCATCTGCAAAAGTTAAGCCAGTCGTGTGAATATGGTGACCTAACAGATTAACTGAGTAAAGATGGATTAGTGTGTGGTATCGGGGAAAATGCCACCCGTGAACGATTGCTACGAGAAACAGATCCAAATCTCGAGAAGGCCATGCGCATCTCAAAAGTGGCAGAGGAAGCAAAAACACAAATTAAAGAGCTACACCAGGAAACGGAAGTGGAGTCTGTTACCGCTAGTCAACGCAATCCTCAACAGAAATTCCACAATAGGCAGATGTTCGGTAAATCAGGTAAAGCATTTACCCCAAAGTCTTCCCAACAGCAAAAATTTGACCCCTCCACATCCAAGTCGAATGAGAAAAAGCACCACTGCCGCAGGTGTGGGTCATGGTACACTTCAGGAAATTATCCAACATATGGAGCTACATGCATGAACTGTTATGGGAAAAATCATTATACCAAACAATGTCAGTCTCAGCATAAAATCCACACAGTCGATGAGTTCTCTGATGAACTCAGTGATAATTTTTTATTGGATTCAGTCACTGTGGATTCCGTAAACAGTCGAAATAACAAAGTCGCTGATTGGATAGTACCCTTAGAAGTCAATGAACGTATTATCCCTTTGAAGTGTGATACTGGCGCCCAGGCAAATATCCTATCCGAGTCAGATTACTATGCACTGAAAAATAGACCAAACCTTCATAAATCTATGGAAGGCCTGAAGGGTTACTTTGATAGCAGGATTCCAGTTAATGGTAAATCTATCGCATCGATCCAGTCAAATGGAAAGAAACACAAAGTTGCTTTCTTCATAGTACCAGGCAAAGCACAACCTCTGCTTGATCGTGAAGCATGTGAAAGGCTGAAGTTGGAAATTAGTGAATGAGTTAATCAAATCCTCAGACACGATAAATGAATACAGTTCACTTACCACAGAATTCCAAGATGTCTTTCAAGGATAAGGCTGTCTTCCCGGCAAACATACCATCGTGGTCGATGAAAGTGTACCACCAGTTGTCCATCCAAGCCGCAAAATTTCATTTGCCCTGCATGACGAGTTAAAAGCTGAACTGGAACGGATGGAGAAACTATCGGTTATCGTAAACAGTGATGAACCAACTGACTGGGTTAAGTCCATCGTCATTGCCAAAAAGAAAAACAATGACATTAGAGTTTGCTTGGACTCCTGATATCTAAATCGTGCAATAAAACGCCAACAATATAAACTCCCGACTCGAGAAGAGATAATGGCAAGTTTGCAGGTGCTAAATATTTCAGCAAACTTGATGCGTCTCGAGGATTTTGGCAACTAGAGCTCGACAAAGCAAGCAGTCGACTCTGTACTTTTAATTGTCCATTTGGAAGATGGAGGTACACCAGACTCCAGAAGTGTACCACACAACCTTCCATGAGCTTTTCGAAGACATCGACAACGTTGACACTTCAACGGATGATCTGGTCATATGGGTGGAAACAAAAGCTCAACACGACAAAACCGTAAGATTGATCTTGGAAAGAGCCAGAAAGTCCAACTTTAAGCTGAAGTTTGAAAAATGTCAGTTCGGCGTCCCTGAATTAGTATTCCTCGGAGACAAATTGACAGATGAAGGTATAAAGCCAGATGACAGCAAAGTATCTGCGATACAGAACATGCGCAGACCTGAAGACAAGGTTGGTGCCCAGAGATTTCTCGGCATGGTGACATATTTGGCCAAGTGGATTCCAGATCTATCACAGAAATCTGCCCCACTCCGTGATTTGCTGAAGAACAAAACACATTGGCAATGGGGACCTGAACAGGGAAAGTCATGGACTACACTCAAAGAAATATTGAGCACAAATCTGTTCTACAGTACTATGACTCGACAAAGCCCATCAAAATATCTTCGGATGCATGTAAAGATGACCTTGGTGCAGTTGTCCTCCAGCTGCACGTTCAAAAATGGCTACAGTCGCATATGCATCACGCGCCATGCTCGACGCAGAAACACGCTATGCGCAAATAGAGAAAGAGCCACTGAGTATCACGTTCGCATGCGAGAGGTTTCACCTATTCGTTTACGGAGCGAAAGTTCAAGCCGAGACTGACGATAAACCTTTGGTTGATATTTTCAAGAAGTCGCTGGCAGATTGTTCACTCCGTATCCAACATCTGCTTCTGCGATTACAGCGTTATGACCTTGAGGTTTCATACACACCAGGCAAGTTCCTAGTCCCAGCTGATGCCTTTTCGCGAGCGACAGACAAGACATCGTCCGCAAGTACAACATGGTTCTACAGATGATGCCGATCTCTGACAAGCGGATCAATCAAATCAAACGGGAGACTGCCAAAGATCCTGATATGACAGCTCTCAGAGACATCATACTTACTGAATGGCCTCAAAACAAGCATGAATCTCCACATACTGGAACATCCGACAAGAACTGTCAGTACCTGATGGGCTCATCTTGAAGGGTTCCAAATTGATTATTCCCCTATCTCTGCGGAAAGATGTGCTGACAAAAATTCACCAAGGACACCTATTGAAATATGTAGAAAACGTGCACGTGACATTCTCTACTGGCCAGGTCTGAATGGTGATATAAATCAGATGGTAAAATCTTGCAGCACGTGTCAGGTATTCAAACCAAAGCAACCATCAGAACCGCTGCATCCACATGACATCCCAGTCCACCCATGGCAAAAGGTAGGCACAGATTTGTTTACCTATATAAACAAACAAGGATTATCTCATAGTCACAGATTATTACTCTCGTGAGGTACGGCGCATCACGTTGGGCACACCGGTTCTCGTCGGATCACCGAAGTTAAGCAGCGTTGAGCTCGGTCAATACTTGGATGGGTGACCGGGTGCTGTACTGGCTGGGTTGATCAGTGTCCAGAATAATAGGAACTGTGGACACTCTCGTGTTCTGGCACACGTAGGCACCGTCGTGATATGATTGAAACAATGTTGAAAACGACGTTAAATCCTACTCACTCACTCACTTATTGCTCTCGCTACCCAGAAGTCATTTCACTGACCAGTACTAGCAGTAAAGCTGTTACTACATCACTGAAGTCCATCTTCGCGCGGCATGGAGCTGCAGACATCGTGGTGACTGATAATGGTCCTTGCTATTCGTCAATAGAATTCGAGGAGTTCAGCAAGGATTGAGACTTTATTCAAACACCATCAAATCCTCAGTCTAATGGACTAGTTGAGAGTTCTGTGAAAGCTGTCATAGCTCTCATCTAGAAAGCAATTCACAGTAATCAGGACATATTCAAGGCTCTCCAAGCCTATAGATCAACACCGGTTTTGGACAACAAATCCCCGGCACAGTTGTTAATAGGCAGACGCATTGAACCATCCCTGCCTATCCACTCGTCACTGTTAAACATCACAGAATCAGACGAGATCGTAGAACACAGACTTTCAGTGAAACGTAAACAGAAGGACTATCATGATCAAAGATCACAGGAACTACCACCTCTACATGTTGGTGATAGAGTTCGTCTCTTTGACTACAAGAGTAACAAATAGTTAGAGGAAGGAAACGTCCTAGAAGAAGTGGCACCGCGATCTTATCAATTTCAAGCCGACAACGGTGCAAATCTTCGACGAAATCGTAAAGATCTTCGTACAGTTCCATCTCTACACACCAACACAGTGAGTGATCGGTTGAGTACAATTGATGAATCAGAACCCCCAACCCAGGCTGAGAACACACCAACTGATCTTACAGCGCCTGGAAATACCAGTGAAGGTACTCTCAGAAGATCCGCACGGGCAGTTAAGCCACCAGATCGATTGATTGATACGTGCTGATCGATAGGGTATGGACGTGAGAGGTAAAGACTCACAAGGGAGTGATGTGCTAGCAACCGCTCCTCCCAAGAATTCAGGACTTTAATTTTGAAATGCTAATTGGTTAAAGTTAATGATCTGTTTTATGCGATTAGAGACACTAAATTCAGTTGATTCGCAAGAACTGTTCATTTAGACTTTGAAGTTATGAACTGTTGTAATTGACTGAATGAAAACGAAAGACTTTATGTCAAGTGATTATAAAAATTTTATTTGGACTTACAGTATTCTCATTATATAATTTCGATCTCCGAAGTTGTCTTCTTAAAGAAAAAAAAGGAAGATGTGTTGATAGTACATAAGCTGGTACTATCTATTGCGCCTGAATAATTGGCCTATTAGAGTTACCTCCCCTGCGCTGTAATACAGGAGGCTGAACACCGAAAACACATGGTTGTACATGTAAGTTTGTTGCTATACTACAAACCTGAAATAGAGTTTACTACAAGCTATATGGTCGTTGCGTCCAGTCATACAGTATTCATCCCCATAACCATAGCCACTTTAGTTCATCTTAGTAATTAACGGGTAGAATATTTTCTCTATAGAGATGAACAATATATATTTATATATTTTGTTTCATATTCTGCTTCATAAATTCATTATCAGAAGTATTCATCTCATAGCCGAAATTAAAAAAAAAACTTCGAACATGGCCGCGGTCTGGCAAAATCTGGTCATAATTTCAGGCGTCTTTAAAGGTCAACCCAAACACTCTGAGGTCAAAAATATAAAAAAATAGTCCTTTCGATTCTGAAAATAATGATATTTTTTTCATAATTTTGTGCAGTCTGGTTGGCGAGATATTGCCGTTTGAAAGGTGAAAATCGCTCTCCTGTCAATTCCAGCTGTGACGTCACGGAGGGAAGCCGTCTTGTATTCTCTATGTTAAAGCCGTATACCACAGTCGTATGTAGCTGCTGATTTCTGGAGATTTTCGGAGTATCGGGGCATCATTTTTTAAATATGCCGCGACGTTGTGTAGTGGGAGGTTGCAGTTTTACTACAGATGACGGTGTTAGTATTCATTTGTGGCCCAAAGACGAGAAAATCGCTGCAAATTGGACGAAATTTGTACGCAACACGAGAGTGTGGAAAGAGGGCCCGAGCCAGTACTCGTATAATTTGCTCGGCACATTTTGACAGAAAGACATCATTCGAGGACATCTACAGCGTAGCAGTTGAATTCGGGTACAAACCAAAACTAAAGAGAACAGCTATTCCAACTATCAAACGTAAGAACAATCAGAATGTGACGGCAAAGAAATCGGACAAGGAGAATCTATCACGGACATCGGCTGAACGAACCTAGCCTGCAAGCGAGGCCTCGGGCAGGGGGACGGCTGTACATGCCCTGCTCGCTCTCGCGTGGCATTTGTTGCTTGAGCACCTACAGGTTAGACTGGATGAGTCTCTATTTCATATATACACGTTTAACCATTTGTTCCAATGTGTCTTAATGTCTGTATTTGTATGTTCAATTTTATTCATTCTATGTATGCGTTTTTAGCCAAATGTTGGCACAAACTTTACGCAAATAAATTATCTAAATTATATACTATTTAATAATAATAATAAAATGATCTTTCATAAATATATATACGTTTGATAAGTAAATAAATAAAAAACACCAATTGGAGTGAATGGCTGTAGATACAGAAGTGATAATTATACTTTCATAATCCCTTGACATTTGAGATTGTGGGAATATCATTCGATTTCAATTTAATTGAGGTAATTTGTCGAAAATTGAGCAAATGTGAATGCCGATCCACTCACCACGGCTTACTTTTCGCCATGAATGTCCAAAGTTTTTTTATCAAACTATATAATTCTGAAATTGGTATTTCATGGGGATTATGGGAAAACAAACAAAATTCAAGTCGGACGTATATCAGTAGAGTTACATGTATCAACAGTTTACTATCCATACTGCCGAATCCCGGAGTTTATCCCTTCGAAAAGGCTGCCTCGGTCAGTAACAACAATAACAACACAGATGTGCTCGTTCGTTACATCACAGAATCGTTCTACATTCAATACAGTTTGAAATATATGGACATTTGGTCTTATAGATGACGATAATAAGGTTTCCAGTCAAGTTGCATACCAATCTGTATTCAACAAACGACCTCTCCGAATACTGTCGTCGTCGAGTTCCACGTTGTCAGAGTGGTTGTCACTGTCAGAATCGGAGCCGTACGGCTCAAATTGATAGGGCTGAATTCCGCCGTTGGTCTGCAAACAACTGTTAATTTGCCCGTCATCATCCTCCTCTATGTCTATTTCATCTTCTTGGCGAAAAATATTTCCATCTAAGCAGCTGATATCGCTCGAATCGACATCTGAACCGGAGCTCTGACTGCACTCGCTTTCCATGTTATCCGCTGTTTTTTCTCAGGCAACTTCCCTGCGTGACGTCATCAACCCAGCTGTGAAAGTGTGGAAAAGCCCACTTTGCTCCCATATTACGTGTGTTTCTGATCAGATTAGAATTTTTTCAATATTTTTTTCATACAAAGTGAAGTATGAACTATGATTTTTAAGGATTTTTAGACCAAAAAAAATTCCGTTTGGGTTGACCTTTAACTCTTTCGTAAATTCTTTCGTAAAGTTTTATCCTCTCTCATATCACAGCATACTTGATTTGTGAAGAACTTAATAGTGCTTAAGTTTGTTTACAAGTGAACACTTTATTTAAAAATCACCTGTTATGCCCAAACACACTGGGTACACAAATAGCATAGCTTAGCTAAGCCAGAATATATAATGTGAAACTGCTTTAGAAATAGAGCCAGGTGGGTCAAGCCGGAGGGATGATAATTCCTGCGCACACAGACTATCTATAGCTATAGATTGTATCACAATATTATTTAATAGATTGCTCTACAGAAAAGAATATTTAGTACAGTTCAAACGAAAGTGTTTTTCATCCTCAATAGAATTTAATTTACAAAGCTTGCATTTGATCGACAGCTATATTGTTATACCTTCTACAAAGTGTGCTCTCAGTCTAACTTCACTAAGAGCCTGAGATCCAATGGCAAATATCAGTTACACTTTGTAGATAGTTCGAAAGAGATATATCATTTTTTATTATGTCACAGGTTTAGAGCTTGTGACTAAAACTTGAGATTGTAGTCTATTCATTCGCAGCCTGTTGTGGTTGTGCCTGGTTCTGAAAGAAGCTGCATAATCAATTGCCAATTGACACATATCTGTGATTTGATCCACATGTCGGGTATAAAAAATTTCTAGACTAAGACAATTACAGAAGAAGTAAAACAAATATTTAAAAATACTTCCCAAATCATTTTTCATATCTAACATAGTCTTTGTTGTAGAACATACTATACAGAATTTTCTTAACCGCTTTTCATTATTGTGTGTTTAATATTTATGTACTTCTGCTGGCAGTATCAAGAACCATTGTTTTTGTAATTATATTCTCCAATTTACATTGTTTGTTGAAGGAGGTGTCATTTTCACATTCACCAAGGTTTAGGGAACATTTTGATATATGATATTGGCCAACAACTGTATTGCCTATTTTGTAATCAGATCACTTGTGATTCTATGAAAAAAGGTATAGTTGCATATGTCACCCCCTTAATTCATTACCTACTCCGTCACGTTGAAAACGTCCCCGAAATTTCAGCCATGGATTTCGGGATATGATTGTCAATTTCCGTAAATAAAACGTATCTCCGATCATCTTGTGGTCTGCTCACGATTGACTAAGTTATAATTTGTCAAACGCATAACCAAAGAAGTGGATTGTTTATGCTCGTTTAATAAGCTGATGTATCTATGTCTACAAGGAGAGTAAGGGAAGTGAGACCACTCGCGGATGAAATAAGCGTATCTATTTCTGGGGAGTCCCCTTTTGGGAGACCCCGAGCAAGGTTCGAAATCAGAGTTTCCATATCTGGCTCTTTAATGTAGAGTTTTTAGCTTTACAAAGATGTAGTTTTTTGCCAGGAAATGAATATATTATATAGGAAACATACGGAATGGTGTTTCTAGCCGAATTTTGCCACTGATTACCTATAAAACAACCCCAGACGTGTATGCATCCCAGTATATTGATTACTTGAGCCTAATTGTCGATACATGAGAAGAACGTACGCTTTCTGGCAGCTTCCAAATGGCATCAGACCGGAGTTAATCACTTCCGGGTCAGTGCCCACGACCTACATTGTTTAGACATTTGAGAGCAGATCTTTATGGATTTTATGAGCTGCGATTTTTCAGCATTTCTGACATTTCAACTTGCAGATGAGGCTTCAAACTGTACTTCCTGGTGTTGATTTGGGTCACTTTGGGAAAAGCATGGTGGATGGAGACATGATCAATGAGGGGTGAGAAGGCTCCCTGTTTACAAATTGGATGACATTTGGTAGCACCAATCAGCAGTCAGTGGCGGGAATTTGAAATTTCCATGGTCAATTCCTGTCAAGACTTTCACAGTTAGTGTCCCACAAGGTGAATATTGTCATGCCAAGTGGATTTAGCCATCGTAGTTTTCTGAATGTCTTGTGATTTTTTATGCTAACAAGTAACAAAATTATTAGTGATCTGCTGGCTGTCACAGCAGATTTTTACATTTGGCCAGAGAACTTCAAATCGTCACTGCGGCTACAGTTTTGACTTGATCAGCCCATTTTTTTCCAGGCTGACTCATAAACAACGTACAAATATTAGGGTTTTTTCAAATTTATGTTATTAAATTATTAATAAAATGAAATAATTTTTTTAATTAATTTTAATCAAAAAAAAGTTTTGGAGCGCCTTTCATGAAAAATGACCGATTCTAGGGCCAAATAATCAATGCCAAATACGACGGGGTCCACTTAACACAGCTGGTAATTATGAGCAAATTAACTTTCAAGATACAATAAAATGTAAATGGGAGAAAGGAAATTTACATAGATACAATAACATGTTTTTTTCAAAATCTAGACCTCAGTTCAAATATTCAATGCTTCAATCATTTATGCATAAATCCACTTTATATCTGTCTAAAACCACATGAAATTAATAATAATCATATCACCTGTAAAAAGTGTTTGTTCCACACACAAAGACTTTCCAAAATGCCTTTGGCATTTGTAACTTTAATGAGACAAATAAAATCTGATTATCTGAGTCAACAATTAATCTGGCTGTTGCTGGTTTCACATTTTTGTGTGTCTATTGTCAGTCGCAGTTGCATCAGAGCAAATACTTTCTCTTCATTTCATTTCCACTATCTCCAGGATTATAAGTTTGTAATTTTCCTTCATATTCAAATCAGAGATATGGTGGGTAGCAAGGAACATGGATTACAGGCACTAAATATTAGCAAGCCCCCACCCCACACCACAAACCAAATAGTTTCCCTGGGAATTTCGCACGGTGTGACTCAGAGGTATGACCTCCAGCTCTATTGGAAGATAGGCGTTGATCTCTGTAAGTTGCCACTTTAATGTTTCACCAAACAGTTAACAGTTGAAATGGGTCAACTTCCATCTGTCCTCATCTTTCATGGTGGTTAATGTATCAGAGATCAGCAAATGACCATCAGATACGTTGTCATTGAATTTCTTCTATGTTGTGTTTTGACAAGTGTTGCCTGTTGCGAACATTGCATTCATGGACTTGAAATCTGACACAAAACATACTCCTAAATGTTATTTAGGAGTTTTCTCAGTAATAATAACTGTTTACAAGTAATATGTGCATCTTTCTAATTATTGCCGGCAAGATCTTGATGAGATGTAGATCCATCCAATTGCACTGACATATTTTCTTTATATGGGAGTTGTGTATACCATAAACACCTCTGTGTTATAATTTTGGATGTGTTGTGTACACATTTGTGTATAATGCTGTCACTTATTACAGGATTAAACGTGTCTTTGACCTTTGTATCAACATCAAATTTTAACCACAGTTGATAGATTACTGGGATGACCCACTGTTTACATGAGGAAGTTAACCACTGCCATGAAGGATTTTTTTTGCCAAAATGTCATCTAAATGAGCAGCTTCTAAACAAATTATGTTTTGTCACATTTTGAATTTAATTTTTCTTTATTTTTAAGTTTTAATTTGAAAAATTTCATAAAAAAATGAATTAAAATAACAAAAAATAATTTAAAATAGTGTTTAACATATCTAGTTAATGCTTTATACTTCGTTTTATAGGCAGAAGAATTGTCGACTTGGTCTTTTTTACCAGATGAAAAAATATGTACAGTTTAGTGAGATATTGTACCTTTTACTTGTACCTCAGTCCTAAGTCATATGGGGCAAACTGAGGGGAAACTATAAAGGGGGTACCCTTGATATATAGGCTGTAAAATCTCTATCTGTGCAGTTTTATCTGTGCCTTCTCAAGATAGTTCGGGGATGATTATGGTTTGTTCAGATGAGAGCATTCTTTATTTTAACAATGGTTCCATCACTGACGGGCATCAGACCGGAGTTAATCACTTCCGGGTCAGTGCCCACTACCTACATTGTTTAGAAATTTGAGAGCAGATCTTTATGGATTTGATGAGCTGCGATTTTTCAGCATTTCTGATACATCTGATATTTCAACTTGCAGATGAGGCTTCAAACTGTACTACCTGGTGTTGATTTGGGCCACTTTGTGAAAAGCGTGGTGAACGGAGACATGATCATTGAGAGGTGAGAAGGCTCCCTGTTTACAAATTGAATGACATTCGGTAGCATCAATCAGCTGACAATGGCGGGAATTTGAAATTTCCATGGTCACCTCCTGCCAAGACGTTCACAGTTAGTGTCCCACAAGGTGAATATTGTCATGCAAGTGAATTTATGCATCGGTAGTTTTCTGAATTTTTTTGTGATTTTTTTATGCTAATACATAACAAGTAACAAAATTATTAGTGATGTGCTGCCAAATGGCCAGCAATTCTGTCATGAAAGGCGCTCCAAAACTTTCCTAGAAACAGGCCTGCAAGTGGCTCACGATGGAAATATAGAAGAAAATATAGGAGGAAATTTACCAAAATATAAGAAAATATAGGAAATAATGGAGTGTAAGACAGGTCACTACTACATTGTATGTTCCAAACTTCTAGTTTATGGTGTTCAATCAAATTATTTCCACTGAATGCGGTCATAGTGGTGTTGATTGAGGATACCCGTTCTGCAGCTCCGTTGAACAGAGAGATTTGAATGTTTTTATATTCGGCGAGCGAAGCGAGGCAAAAAATATTTGCTGAAATGTATTCCTCATGCCAACTTCACTCATTTCAGAGCACCAGTGAAAGCTTTCACGAGAAAAAGTCGAATATAGGAAAATATAGGAATGACTAAAAATATAGGAAAATTTAAGAAATATAGGAAATATAGGAGGCACGAGGCAGGCCTGTAGACAGTACATTTACAATCGTCTGAAATCGCCCAAATTACCCAGGTGCACTATAGCATAACGAAGTCTACATGTACATCTGACCTAGTGATATCATGGATTAATTCTGCTTTGATTCCTTGGAAATATGCTGAACAGAGTCACTTTGTTTTGCCAGTGCATACATGAGGTGGGGATGATATATCATGTACCAAAATTCAGGTCAAGGTCAAAGATCAAGGTCACTGTGATCTCAAAGTCAGGAAATAGTTAAAAATCCTGATTTGTTTGTGACCGTCGATACATTAAGGGGAGGCGATGTGCCATGTACCAGAATTTAGGATGAGGTATGGAAATCAATATCTGAAAATCGTTAAAAATCGAGATTTTTACCCCTCAGCCCTATTGGGCTCAAGGGTATTGTTGTCAATCCGTCCCTCCGTCTGCCCCTCTGTTCGTCCTCTTTTCCCCCGGAATATATATCTATACAAGCGTCTAGTCCGTCATTCATAATTCAGCAGTCGTCCATTAAAGAATATTCACGTCGATAATCTAAAGACCTATTCCATATCCATATAACAGTATTAGCACCAAATTCAAAAAAGACTATCATAGTATACATAAACATAGGCTAGTTTCCTGTAAGAGAGAAGCGGTCAACAGTTTTCAATGATGCCGACAAGACATCATGATGTTCCAAAAATATCAAATCCGTATCGCTGATCAGTATTCTTAATCCATAATAATCGTTCTAAAGTCGTTATCTAGAGAATGGTGTATCTCAGTCACGCTTTGATTGTGACTGTTCATATGAGCACCATGAGGATCTTGAAGTACATGGGTTCATACGGCCCCTAGCCCCGGGTTAAGCGGAATTAACCGACGAGATTTCTGTCCAGTTTAGAATGTAATCTGTAGATGTGCCTTTTGTATGTTTCATTGGTCTGGTCCTCGTCTGTCCGTCCACTTTCCTGTCCAACTATATCATGGTTTAATTTCAACATTATTAATATGAGACTTCTTGTGGTAAGTTTCTAAAATCCAGTGGTGGTCAAATCATTTACATAATACGTTACCTGTGATTAGAAATGCTTTCTTTCCATTTTACTTCCAAAATATTCATGAAATGTTTTCCCTGTTCTACAAATATCTGCATTTTTCTGCAGAGTATTGGACAGGGGAGATAACAACAAAGAGGAATGTCGTGGATAATGAAGTGCAAGTTTAAATCTTCAGTTTATTCTCCACAACCTTTTCTGCTTGAATTACCATTTACCAATTACTCAGTTGACTTTAATTATGCTTCGTTGTAATTTGTGAAATATTCATGCTTTGTGAACACTTATAAATAGTAGTTTGGTATCAATTTGTGTCACTATCAGCAGTGATCCATATAGATCTACGTTTATAGAATACCGACACCTTACTTTTGAGTAATACACTGAATAAATGTATGAAACAGGTTTAAGATGTATTAGGTGTGCATGAAATCAATCTACCCAACTTGATAACGAAAGTAATTTGTATTAAAACAACAATAAATTGTATTACAACGACAAAATGTGTCCTATCCCCCTGATAAATGAAAGCTGTTCTATGAAAATGATGAACAATATGAGAAAAGTATGAGAAAAGTACAGCATTCTTTTGGGGATTTGCACAAAGCCCTCAGAAAAAACATGAACAAAAGCCTCAATGAACAAAAAGCCCTATCCGACATTTAGTTTCAGGCCAGGGCAATTAGAAGAGAACACATATTTTTCTCACAGCTATGTGCCACCTGGTCGCAAAATCTAAATTTGGTTCCCGGGCAATAACTTGAGGATTCCTTGTCGGATTCTTGTCAAATTTGGTATGCTGATACCATGTCATGAGATGTGTCTTGGGTGTGCATTTTGCATGCGATAACTCTATGCTATGCATCCAAATTCCTACACACATAAAACATCTTTGTCTGGAATGTTTAAGGGCTGAGGGGTTGTAGCATCTCTGGTGACTCATGTTTGTATGTAGATATATTTCCGGAAGATATGTCACATACCGAAATTTAGGTTAAGGTCAAAGTTTAAGGTTTACTGTGACCCAAAATTGTTGGAAATAGCAATTGTTTGTGAGTGTGTCCGTAGATATTTTTATGGGGAGATGATATATGTATCATGTACCGAAATTGAGGTCAAGGTCAATTGTCAAGGTCACTGTTACCCTAAAATCAGGATGTTATGAAAAATCACATATTTTGTGTCAGTAAATAGATTAGGGTAAATAATATGTCACATGACTGAATTCAGGTCATGGTCAATGGTCAAGGTCACTGACCCCAAAATCAGAAAATTTAAAACAAATCTGTATTTTTGTCCTGTCATTAGGGGGAGTCGATGTGTCATATACAACAATTAGGTCAAGGTCAACGTCACTGGGACTCCAAAATCAGGAGATTGTTAAACAGCAATTTTAGCATGAACTGTCAAGTCGGTATCGCTTGTCATGCTTGTACTGCGTCCGTCTCTTAAACGATTTCTCCATACCATACATGCCAGTACCAGTAAAATAATCTTCTGGCCAAAAGTGACAACACTGGGGCAGGGGTATGGGGTAATATTAGTAGTAGTTCAATCTTAGCTACTACACTGCCAGTCATCCACGGAATTGTCATATATACCTTTCTTCATTTGCCCATCAGTTACATGTTGATGCACCATCCTGCTTTATTGCGGTACAATGATGCATTATTTCGCAGATATCACATTACATGTACCTTGTCCAAAATATGTGTAACAGTTAGCAATTTGAAGAATCTTTCTATCGCTCCAGTTTCATTCCGTCTCAAAATTGTAATCACCCACAATGGTATTTGAGCTTCATAAATGGACACAAATATATCCGTGCCAAATACGTGAGGTAAGTCGTATTCTTCAGGATGATATAGTCTATGGAATTTTGGTATGATGGGTTTGGGGAAAATTCAGCAGTTTTGGACTCGGACTCGTCCCCAACATGCATTATTTTTTGTCATTTTAGCTCGTTCATCAGACCATATTTGTATGGTTTAATGTATAATGATCTCATTCTACATGATATATTAATTTATCAAAGTAAGAAAAGATTGCAATAGCATGAACGAATCTTAGCAAATTGGCTGAAATCTACATTCCATCTCAAATTACCGATTCGGCAAAATTATATCATTTGTATATGCACACACAAACTGTATATATGCATTGATTTTGTGGAGTTTTCTTTAGACGTAGATCCACATATTACTAGTTTATTGAATTCCTGATGTGCGGAGGGGTAATTCCAAAACTATTTTACTCTGAAATCATCCCATTTATCCACTTCATGATGAAGTACTTAGTACCCTTAGTACATGTAATTCCTTAATCCAATGGCTACGTTTGAATGTATAATGACCCCCAGTTTATGTGTTTTTTTTCTCATCAGTATACAAAAGATTACATTTTTAATTCCTCTGCTCACATTTCATCACACACAAGGTAAATGATATATCTGCTTAGTACAAACACATAAATAGCACCCCAACTGATGGAACTGCTCTTCCGATCTGGGTTATTGAATTAGTTATATATATTTTCCGATGTTTGAGGGGAAGAAGGTGGAAAATAATCTGTTGCCATTATGGTAACAAAAGAGAGTTGTAGCTGACAACAGGTATTTTACAACGCCCCCAATATGTCCTCTAACAGATCCAGCTATCAAACTTTTGTTGGCAGCGGAGCACCACGAAATCGAAAAATAAGCCATTTTCAGGATTTGTCTCCTGGAGTGGAAATATTTCAACAATTTTTTGCAGATGTATATTGTGACATTCTTTGAGACTAACCAATATGAAAAACAACAGTAAACATTTGTGACATTCGTGAATACAGATATTGGTGAACATAACTAATAATATAATAAGGTATAGTTTTATATATAATGATCTGATTTTAGATGACGTATTAATTTATCCAAATGAGAAAAGATTGCGATAGCTTGAACGAACTGTCAAATAACATACAAAATCGTGTATCGTATTTTTAGTTTCGATACTGGGATGATTTTGTTGAAATCTCGGAATGTCATGTTTCTGCTACTTCCATAAAAGGAAAATAATGGGCTTTGGGCGGTATAAATACAGATCTATGAAAAATTCAATTTGATATCATACCTCAATTTCAGATGTATTGTACTAGTTAACTTTTTCTCATATATTTGCTAAGAAAGTAAGAATTGTGTGAATTTTAATTGATATTTTGGGCGAGAATACCGAAAATGAACTATTTGCCTATGCAATTTTAGCCCCATGAAAAAAATTATTTTAAAAAGTATAATATGTTTAGGTGATACAATTTTTCTGGAAGTGCTCGGATATAATATAAGTAACAAGTGCCCCCAAAACAGATATTTCTGTTCGTAATTTAGATAATTTTTCAGTTTTTTTAATATATTTTTCTTCAATTTATAGATGTTTATCTCACAATAAAACGAATGTTTGAAAAAGTACCCTTGATATATACTATTCTTATTGTAATTTCATATTCAGAAATCAGCAAACCGCCTAAATCTTGGAATGACTGCCATCTAGGGGGCTTATGTGATTCCCGAGATGGTGGAATATAATTATTTATTAACAATACCTCCTTGGGATCCCGTTGTCACCATTGGATGGTCTTTACTAATCACGTGTTGGTAGTAGTGGTAATTTGTGACGGGCCCCACGTATACCCTATCGGAGTCTCTCACTTGAATCTGATAGGATGCACCCATAGCTAAAGGCTGGGGTCCACCCGAGGTTGAGGGAACTACAGATCCTGTAAACAGTAGAATTATATACTTTCTATCAATACTCTATCAGCATCAGTCACCATACCTGAATGGCATACATGCAAGGATCAACAATATCAGTGATAGGTAAAATCTCCCAGTTACATCTCCCACTGAAGGCTGCCATGTGACTAACTCAAATTGCACCCCTTTCACATAGGACACACTGATCTTAGTTCGCCAGCCTTAGGGGGCATTCAAGTATTACGTATACATCGAGGGGGTGGAGGACGAGGGCGGATCAAAAAGTTGGAACATTTCCCTATTCCATTTCACTGCGCATGTCAAAACGAGTTGTGACGCGAAGTAAAATGAATTTTATCAATCATGAAGATTTATGATTAGCTTTTGTGACTCAAGACAAATTATCTCAAATTAGCATTGATGGCCATTTATAATTAGTCCTTTCTTGCTGACGACAGATTGTCTCGAGTTGGCCTTGGTGGCTGACCTTGGTTGTCATTTTATAGCCTGATTAGCCTTTGTGGCTGATGAAAAATTATCTCACGTTAGCCTTGGTGGCTGATCTTGGTGGCAATTTTACAGCCTGTGTGTCCTCATAGCCTTAACTTTTATGGCCGACGACAAATTGATTCGATTTAGCTTTGGTGGCTGTCTTGGTAGCCGTTTTATAGACTGATTAGCCTCTGTGGTTGGCGACAAATTTTCTTGTGTTGTTCTTGGTGGTCATTTTATAGCCCGATTAACCTTGGTGGCAGACCTTAGCGGCCATTTATAATTAGCCCTTGTGGCTGATGACAAATTATTTCGAGTTGGCCTTGGTGCCTGGTCTTGGTGACCATTTTACAGCATGTGTGACTGGTCATTTTATAGCCTGAATAGCCTTTGTTGCTGATGAAAAATTATCTCGATTTAGCCTTGGTGGCTAATCTTGGTGACCATTTTACAGCCTGTGTGACTGACGAAAATTATCATGATTTCGCCTTGGTGGATGGTCTTGGTGGCCACTTTATAACCGGGTTAGCCTTTCTGGTTGACGAGAAATTCTCTCGAGTTGGCCCTGGTGACTGGTTTTGGTGGACATTTTATAGCCTGATTAGCCTTGATGGCTGGCCTTAGCCGCCGTTTAGATTTAGCCCTTGTGACTGACGGCAAATTGTCTCGAGTTGGCCTTGGTGTCTGGTCTTAATGGTCATTTTATAGTCCGATTAGCCTTTAGTGGCTAATCCTGACAGTCATTTTACAGAATGTGTGGCTGACGACAAATTATCAGAAGTTGGCCTTGGTGGATGGTCTTGGTGGCCATTTTACAGCCTGATTAGCCATTTAGCCTTCTTTGGTAGTTTACACTAGTTCTGCCTGCGCAGCTCACGCTAATTTGGTGGTTGGAGGCTTATGGTTGGTCTCGTAAGTGGAATCGTGTATAGGTGGAGGGCTGAGACTAGTATTTGCTGAAGTATAATGTTTGCATAATCAAACCTGATTGAATGTTAAACCCCATCCTCATCCCCGGGGCAACTGACCCTGAGTGAACTCTGTTCACGTGGGACTGGGTGGTGGGGGGTTATAGTTTTGGTGATTCATTTCCATCTCCGACTCGTCGGGGATTCACCCCTCATCGCCTGGGTCAGTAATTACCCGTGGAGGGATGAAGTGGGCAAAGGCCTTGGTGGTTGAAAATATATGTAGCTGGAAGAATTAGGCTTAGAAATTGAAAGCATTTCTCTCGTAGATTACCGCTGTGACTAATATATATATTTGCTAAAAGTATTTTTGTCTTGGTTATCAGAATTGCCCTGTTTTGATGTGTAGCTCGAGTTGTCTTTGTGCCTGAGCATAGCTTAACTTGGTGAATGCGCATATTTGTGAGTGTTGGTGGTTGTTTTGGTGAACTCCAGTAGATATGCTAGCGGTCGCAAAGAGTAATCTAAGTAGGTCTCTGGATATAGATTGATTTTGGAGTCTGAAGGCAGCCCGGTTTCATATAGTTCGCAGCGGTGGATAAAAGGGGTTTGAGGATTTTGTGAGTATATGGTGATAGATGAAGCAGATTTTGTCAGCTAGCAATGTGTATGACATGCCGGCCATGTCGAGAACATGACGCTTGATCTGTGAGGTATAGATTTTCATCTCGCAATACTCAAGTCAGAAGGAGTGCAGAGCGTAGTTATATAGAATACTATTAGTTATTCAGGTTTTCCCCCGAGTGTATGGAAAGTTACGACCCTCCCTGAAACTTCCCAAAATAGGAATACTGTATAGAGTTCCGGGGCAACCGGGGGAAGCTGAATAACGAATTTATTTCCCCTCAAGCCTTTTTATCTTATAGTAAAAGTACTGAAAAAGTCCTATCATTTCGGTTACGAAACTGTCAACATTTTACTACGGCACTGTGAGAAATGCGCGCCACCAAAGGAAACATGTGACAATGCTGCAGGCCTATGATATATATACTCTCTATCTCTATATATCATAGGCCTGCAGCATTGCCACATGTTTCCTTTGAGCGCCACACACAATCCATTCGATCTGCTTTCGTTCGGACATCGACTTTTATTTTTGGAACAATTGACATCATTTGGTGGGTTGTGTGTCGGAAGCTTCAGTGAAAATAATGCAGTATGACTTTATTCCATTAAATTTTAACGAGTGAGCGAAAGTTATTCCATAAATATTGAGATATGGTCAGCTGAACTTTCGAAGCGAGAGCGTCGTTTCCAATCGCGCGTGAGTTGTTTTCTATATACCCCGAGCATAGCAAGACATCACTCGATGTGTATGGGTTTATATGACCCGACCTTTTAACCAATCACAATCCAGATATTGAATACAAATTTGTTTGTGGGGTAATAAAATACTATATACACTTGGTTAAATTTGCATACAGGGGGGAGGGGTAAAAACATTAGATTGTTTTGCCCGTGTAATGCTTGAATGCTCCCTTATTTCCAAACACAATATCTTTATGAGCACAGCTACTCTGGGGATAGCTTACTAGCTTTACATGATCAACATACTATCTGACATATAGTAGCCAGATACCACAGTTCTTCTACCAAGTATACTAAATATATAAGATCGGGGGTAAAACGGGGGCCATCAGGGAGAATTTGATTTTAAATCTACATCTGAGTTTCGGATGAATGCTCTACTTTCAGAAGCAAGCAACCAGAGCACTCAATGGCTGATCCCACTATAGTTCAAGTTGTAGGTGACACTGGTGCACAGCATGTGGGTCACCGTGAGCTGTTGATCGCTTCATCTCTTCCCTATTTTTATAACATGGAGCGGGTTTTTGAACTATTGATGACTGGTGTAAATATGATAATATGGATACAATATCACCGCAATACCAAGAAAGGACCAACAAGCTTACATTAATGATAACCTTGGCAACCTCAGGTCAAAAATATACTAGTTATCATCAATTGAAAAACTCACTCCATGCTGTGCACCAGTGTCTCAGACATCCGAGCCTAACAGCATTGTCCAGGAATTAACTTTACAGAAAACTTATTTCCCATGCATTTTGTTTTGGCGCTTAAACCGCGCCCCTTTGGAGACTAAATCCTCGATGGACCGCGCTACTTACTTGGTGTAATTGAGTAGTTGAAACATTTCCCATAATCTATGCTGCAATGCTCACTGGGTAGTGGTATGAAAGGAACAGTATGAACTGCGTGTAGGTCCGTGCCACTGGGTGGTAGTATGGAAGGAGCCATGGATGAGTGCGCGCGCCTGTGCCACTGGGTAGTGATACGGTCGTATTCATGATGCAAGTGTCTGTTGGGTGGCTGGGAAAGTGTATAGGTGTGACGCAATCATTCTAACGATAAAGTGCTAGTCCTATTATATTCGTTTTATTTATATTGATATCTATACCGAACCTGGATTATCTTACCCCGGCCCTGCATCCATGGACCGCCTTCAAAATCAAATGATCGTTGAGCCGCAGTTCCTCGGCGATTTTCTGGTGTGAAGGTGTCCCTTTCATACTTAGGCTGCTCAGTTTCACCTGTTTTGCGTTGCCCTTTCTGGAGTGAATAGAGTGGCGTTGTAGAATTAATTCAACAGAGCAGGAACATTAAGTGGGATACAATAACCCTAAGTCAGCTATTCGACGATTAAATTATCTGTGCCTAACATAATGACTCTCAATATAGGTAGGTAAATTTACAAGTACAACGTGTACTGAACTGTTGAACATGTGGCACTTTAGATCAGAAATTGGACCCGAGCTGAGCATTTTAATCGACAGTCCTTGTTACAGCATATTCATGCTGATGTTCAAAATAAAATCTGAACAAAACACCCTAATTGGTTAACAATTCATTTATAGCACTGATCAATGTGATGTTCAATTCCTAAAATTCCATACATTGATAAAATTTAATCAAATCAAATTTTGCTTAAGAGAAATCATAATTGGCCATGAAAAGAGTATAAATTATAGGCACAAGATGCGGAATATATGAAATTATGGCACATTTATATGTGTATTTACCAATGGTGATTGATTAGATTTGTGTTTGGGAAGTACCGATAATTTTATGGTCAAATATCCCAGGTGGGTCTATGCGAATAGCTGACTTGGGTTATTGCATCCGACTTGGGATATATGGCCAACTTGATCTTATTGTTCCTGACCCTTCTACTAGTCTTATCCCAGGGATTATGATGATATTTTAGTATATCTGAAGGCCGTATCTGGACGTTCACATGTGCGCAAAAGATATTACACTGGTGGTCTCCCCTGCATATCCATACAGTAGACAGGGTATGTCCAGCGTTTGCTTCGCTGCTGATGAGGACTGGATTCGAATTCAGATTCTACTGGCTGATAATTCCAGGAGCCTGATTAGTTCAGTTCATGTTGCCTTTCATGGGGCCATGATCGTTCAGTCTCCGGGTCTGTGGGTGTTTAATTGGATCCGATACATTCCACAATGCGGAGAATGAATCTAGACCCAGACAAAACTTTGTCCACCGACGACGCCTATCTACTGTAAGAACATGTGGATACTGGTGCGTGTAACAAATGTCCACATTTGTGGGGAAAGCATTTTTGTTCAAGTTTGTTTGATTTCCTTCTTCACACAATTTGTATGAATATTTGAAAGTGTGTGAGCGTGGCGGGGTGGTCGGCTCATCTGTCACCGTCTGCACAATAAGATGTTATTCCGGTAACGTGCTTTTAAACGTCAAACTCGACTTTGTATTTCAACAGCTCGTGCATACTTTCAGCCAAAGTTCGCTATGGACTTGGAGGTAGGCGTCAGATCCGACACTAGTTACCGCGTCAATAACCGGAAGCCGTTTGTCATACTGGTGTCACATCACATGAAAGAAGCAAACTAGATATTGCGTTAATCGGAATATCTTCGTATCCGTATGGGAGTAAATTGTTCGTATTCTAATCTCCAAGCTAACGATTAAACCAATGTATGGAATCGTAGACATTGTCTCAAGCCCATGTTTGGTCAACCTGCACTGGCGGTCCTGAGCAAGGACGTCCAACAGCTTAGCCCTGAATCTTCCTGGATTCATGCGACGTCTTCTAACTCCAACCCATTTCATGAAAAAATGTGCCCGTTTTCAATAGATCTAAATAGTGATTATCGGAAACATCACCAGTTTTAAGGTATTTATTGACTGACACACAACTGTGGCAATCTTTGTCTCTTAGGATAGTAAAGTGTCACCTACCGCCACAGGTTTAGTGTCCTGGTCCTTCTGGCGGCTTGGTCGGCTATGACCACCTTCTGCCATATTAACTGAGACGTCGATAGAGAAAATGCTTCAGTTGAGTAAGTTACTGACCCCTCTGTGATTCATGCCCGTCAGCTCGACATTGTATTAAAGTCGTGAGTCGTTCATCAATATTGTGGTTCCATATAGGACGATGAACACTGAAAATAGCATTTTAAAAAATGACAGAGAATTTTGTGTATTTTCTATGATCAGGCCCGTATAGCCGTTGTCGTTCATCAGGATCTTTCGCGACGTCATTAATTGCCCACGTGACGCCGTGCCAATTTTAAGCATTGAGCAATGCTGTAACACCGCACAGATCCTTAAATATGTATCATGGTGGCTTTCAAAATAAAAGATAAACAAAAAATACAACAAAACAAATAACTTTGAAGATGTTATTATTGCACAGTTTAATATACAGGCGTTTGAGAACAAAGACAAAGCCTGTTAAAGAATGTGATTAAACAAATACAGCATTGTCAATGTAAACCAAAAACAATGGCTCAATGTCTAACCTCGACAAAATGTCACTGAACAACGACGTCCTTTCGCGCCTTTGGTGGCTGAAGATTTCGATATCGGGACATCCGTACTCGACATTTGCGCACCTCGACCACCGAGATGACAACTTCCCGCGTCAACTTATTGAAATGTGGAGACACAACTCACGGTCCTGAAATTACGAATCTTGTTCCGCTCTAGTTGGACAGGTTCCAGTTCTGGGTTATGGAGACCCTAGTTCCTTAGTAACATTCTCGCAGACGCGAGTGTTACTATTGTTACTATTACTGTTTGTATATGTGCTCGCATACTCCATGGAATATATTGTCAGATCAGGTATCTATCGAAATGATATTTATATTTTTGTCGTTTCAAAATAATGCCACTGAAACCTGTCCAACACGTGTTTCTGGGGGATAGTGGTCGGGGATGGGTTCAGTAAATGCAGCATGATGAAAGCTCCCGGAATAGACGAGGGTATGGGGTCGGATGGGGGTTAGCTTAGCACATATCGGGGGTTCCTCGCCCTGGGGGAGGGAACATGTTTCCGTTGGTAGTGGGTGGGTTGAGTAAGTGCACCATTAATTACCTCCCCAGAATATATAGGTTATGGGGCCAGGCGAGACTTAGTTTAGGAGGAAGAGGGCGTGCGTCGGTGCACTGGGTTTGAAGACATGTTTCCTTGATTAGTGGAGGGGTTGAATACGTGTAGCATGATATACCCCTCCCACACCCCCGAACATATGCGGGTATGGGGTTCGGTGGGGCATAGTTTACGTGATGAAGGGTGGGGCTCGGGGGCCCCGGAGCTGGGGATATATTCACGAGGGTAGGGGATGAGTTGATTAAGTGTGGCATTGTGTGGGCTCCCGGAATGTATGAGAGTAAGACTTCTGGTGAAACTTATCTTAGGAGTTCGATGGTGGGGATATGCCGCCGAGTGTAGTGAATGGTTTTAATATGTGTAGCATGATGTAATCACCCGGAATATTTGAGGGTTCGGGGCTTAGTTCAGGAGACATAGTTTGAGACCGAGAAGCTGTAGACAGTCCAAACTTTAACACTTTGCTTTACTTTCTCCGGACGAGGACAGGAACAGGGACAAGGACACGGACACGCACATATCATTTTGATTCTTATATCGAGCTTTCCTTAGCTAAAGCTACAAGCTCGAGAGAAAGTATTTTCCTCGTCCCGTAAACATTGTGCTCTATTGTGCTCCCTTCCTCGGAGAGTATACACATCGCACCGACTCTCCATATCCCAGGCGCTCCACAGTGATCTGGATGTCCAAGGGAGTACACGCTTTACTACTTGAGCCTCATAGTTCTGCTTTCATCCGAAAATACACACCTCAGAATTTACCAAGCAAATACATGTAGGTCTACTGAGTGATTTTTCTAATATTATGACGAATACCATAATATTTGCACCATAATACCATTTGCTCCATCAGAACATCAGTCCCAGAACACAATACTTTGAATTTCTTGAAATATCGGACAAAACATTTTGAGTAGATTGGCTGGGACACACAATGGGTGTATAATTCGCATTCAATTGAACTGGATGACGTACCCAGCCAACACAATAAGTATTATGCATTTTCATTTGACCTGAATCACGTTCCCAGCTAACACAATAAGTATAATTCATTTTCAATTGACCTGAATGACGTACCGAACTCACTCATTAGGTTTCATTCATTTTCAATCGCTATATAGCTGAAATATTGCTGAACACGACGTTAAACATTAAGTCTCTATCTCTCCTTCATTTTCAATTGATCTGCATTACGTCCCCAGCTAATATGTATAATTCATTTTCCATTGACCTGGATGACGTTTCCAGCTAACACAGGACGTTTAATTCATTTTCAATTGATCTGGGTGACGTTCCCTGATAACACAATAAGCATAATTCATTTTCAATTTATCCGAATGTTTCATCGAGTGTTGGATCGACTGTCAATGTATGGACAGATAGTTATTATTATGGACACCAAATTAACACGAGGGATTTACCACAGCAGTAAACTATAAAATTGCAATCAAACGAACTGAAAATAGACACGTCGACGGAGCTCATCTAACTTTCTTGAAAAAAACACATCTTTTAACTCACACAATTTTGAATTTTCAGGGCAGAATACATAGAACTTCCATGCAGCACCTATTCTGAATTCCACATCAAAAAGTACCAAAGATGGATAGAACAGAATTCCGCCTGAAATTGTTTGTGGGGTACATGCCGTAACTCGTCATTGGGTGAGTGGGTGGTTCCATTTTTTTTAAAAGCTCTTGTACCAAGATGGTGGAAATGATTACATTTCTTGACTCGGATTTTCTCTACTCTATTTGGAATGCAAGGAAGTGTTTCTGGCTGCTATTTTTGGTGTATCACGAAACCGGATGGACCATATTTATTGTGACAGTGCGAATTGGGAGACGTGGAGATGTGAATTCCTGGTCTGTTTTTTGACGTTATATTTTCATCAGTGAAAGTTGGGTCGTACGGCATTCCCTATGCCATCCATGCCATCTATGTAATCATTAAGCGCTCTATGCGCTCATTTTGCAATCATGATGCTATCCAATCAATCATTCTTAATAGGATGAAGCGCTCCAAGCGCTCATTTTGCCATCATTATGCTATCCAACTGATCACTTTTGCCCAATTGTGTTAACCATGCAATCATTTATGTGATCTGAGTGACCATTTTCTTAAGGTTAAGCGATACTTACATCTTCTTTTCAAAGTCCAAGTGATCAGACGAAAAACTTTCTAAGTCCAAGCAATCCTATATGATCGTCTGGTGTGTGTCAAGACCAACAGATGGTTTTGATTTCATAGACCGTTAATCACCGATCTCCATGGAAACCCTGCCAAATTTAAAGGAGGGATGCTATCATATGACCAGATTTCAAATTTTAACCACCACTACCATGCATTTTCTTTGGCTGTAGTTTTTGGATGTTTCACATTGGATATAGCCTAAAATGCTCAACCATAATTGAAGAACAAAACATGATATAGCCTACTGGTGTAAAATGTTTAGCTGGCAGAATCATGGAAAGCAAAGTTATCTGTAGTGAATTCTTTGATGTGAGGAATACACAATTTGCACAGTTCTTGGTCAGGACAGGATCACACCAATCCAGAGAATCGATCACAGTGTATTTCCACATAAATCTACCAAGATATTAATATATGATGGTAGGTCTTTCATTCTGTGAATTCCTCACTAGCTTGAAGGTCACTCTACAGTTTGAAAAATTGCCATTATACACCTTGGATGCATTCTGAATATATTTAAATTTTAGCATTTATTACATGTATAATTTAAGTATTCCCACATGCATTTATTAATGAATTCATTAATGGTCAGCTTCAGGTCACTGATAAAGTTACATGTAGCTTATGTTTATGTCGAACCATTATTTGTTGCAGTCACCAGTAATCATTTTGTTCTATTTGCAGAAGGTTTGGACTGAACTGTATTAATTAGCACAATTCATACAACCTCTACATGTACATCTGTCTAAGCTTACAATGTACTTTGCATTTGCTCATTTAAAATGTCAGTCATTTGGTTTATTTGATTGCTGGTGTACAAGAGCTTTTGAATGCATGCGTGTGGAATGCGTGCGGAATGCATGCGGAATGCGTTCATGTTGATTGATGCCATGCCATCATTATGGCTTCCGCGTGCATTCAAGATGAAGAGAGCTTCCGATCATTATGCCTTCCACACTTGGATGGCATAATGATCGCATAATCTGTACAGCAACTTGAAATAAGCGATCACTCGAGTGCATGATCATGGAGGTTCCAATTTAATGCATGCGGAATGCATACTGATTGCAATCAAACAATTAGCTGTAGAAATGAATT
>JAVTVY010057410.1:0-30387 GCA_036873755.1 Hanleya hanleyi | reverse complement strand
GCCCCACCCCATATGCTGATATTTCCAGATACCACACCAGATGCTGCATTGACTGCACTCAATCACTACACCCTCGGGGATATATCCCCCTCTCCCCCACCCTCGGAACAGAGCCCCACCCTCTATCTCCGAAGCTAAGCCTCGCCCGACCCCATGCTGATATTTTCAGATAGTATATCTGATACTGCATAGATTGGACTCTTCCACTACACCATGGGGTATATCCCCAACCCCCACCCCGCCTTCGGAACTGAGCCCCACCCTGTATCTCCAAAACTAAGCCTCGCCCCACCCCATATGCTGATATTTTCAGATATACCAGATGCTGCATTGGCTGCACTCATCCACTACACCCTGGGGGTATATCCACCTCTCCCCCAACCCCCGGAACAGAGCTCCACTCTGTATCTCGAAACTAAGCCTAGTCGACCCCATATACTGATATTTTCACATAGCATCTGATACTGCATTGATTGCACTCATCCACTACACCCTGGAGGCATGCCCCTCTCCCCCACCCCCGGTACAGAGCTCCACCCTCTACTGAACTGTTAGTTTTGAGTTTCATGTCGCTTTAAATGTAGGACTACATTTTTCCTTCAATTTTGCTATGAAATCATTCCATCTCACATCATATGATTTATGGACATCCAATAAATATTAGCAAAAAATTTAAATCTAGGATAAAATGAAAATACATAGATTATTTTGAATGGCTGTTTTTCTTTAAAACGATTTTCATTATATCTTAATATAACTCTTCATACAGCTAGGTCGCATCATTAAACTAACAAACCAGCACACATGATTACCTGTACCAAACTTAAATGTACACCAAGAACATGCTACATACATTGTACATGTATTCATCAGATATACAACATGAGATGTATGCTTCACTTTGGTATTATTTAATCAGTATTATTCCCTGGTCAGCCGATATGCCTCTCCTGCACCTTACACATAAAGTACACTTAACATTCATTTCGGCGGACTTTCAACATGATGACAAAGGCCAGCAGGCAGGCAGTTTGATGGCTTTATGTAACACCTAGTGGATTTGAATTGTAGGCTGACAGCAGGCAGACTTCATTTAACACTAACTTCATTTCAAATGCTGCTACATTCTCTGATCGCCTTTTCAATCCGGCCATTTGGTTCCATTGAATGTTTGGGGGTTTTTTTCATTTTATAGAGGTAGTAGTGTCAAAAATATTCCACAAATAACATATTTTGATAAAAGTTATTTAGTAATTGAGATCAACTATGGTGAACGTATTTACCTCATATTTCTATATTACAGGTATTGAAATCACACTTCTGACATTCTCTGAAAAAGAGGACAGCACCTGCACCTGAGATGACATTAAAAAGCACACATCGGCATTCTAGGCGTGATGCTTTGCGACATCATACACTATCTTAGAACTTTTATCACACTGAAGCGGCTTCTAATGTTACGTCATGGACACCTGGTTGCATTATCCGAAAATCATGTCGGTCGTTTCCAATATTCATCTTGTTCACTTGACCGAATATAGGAATCTACATGTAAGAATATTTGTCCCAAAACGAAATATAAGAATTCGCGACTTGAAAATGTTGCAGGTGATCAGGGTGTTCAGTTTACCCGAACACTTAAAATCACGCTACAACCTCTTTAACCAGGCAGGATATACATATAGCATTACTGGGAACATTTTTGGATGTCAGGTCATGCCCCAGGACTTTACTCAAATGCGCAGCCATGGACCCTTATTTCGATGACAATTTGAACATTTCCCAGTAATTTCTGTGACTTGTAACATCACATACCAGGCACCGAACATCTGTCATTGCCATAACTTTAATAGCTGATTGGTTTGGTGCTTTAGGCAAGCTTTTGCTAACATTAGTCGCCGCATGATCAGACATGGTACGGTACTTGATCTTTCTGCATGGTATTTGTTGAAAGTAGAACTCTTTAGTCTGCTACAAACATGTTTTTAATTTATTCAATAACATGTCAAAGTGGTAAACACAATATGGCCATGCTCTGTCGCTGGAGAGAATCTTGGACTGCCGAGAGTTTGTGGCAGTTGATCAGAGTGTAGGAGAAAGGTCCATGGATGTATCTGTATTATTGTAGGTGGTGACATGTATCGAGGAGGTGGGCGGAGAGGCCGTGGGGGTGGTGAGAGGCGTGGCCAGAATTATCGTAACCAAGGAGCCTCAAGGTGGAGAGACCAGGATGAAACATCGGGGAATCATGGGGAAGGTAAAAATTAAGACACATACTCAAGAGTATCAGAAATTTGATATTTTTTAAAATGCAATCTGATTGAACCGATAGTGATTGAATGTTGTTGCAGTGTCTCTATGATAAAGATTAAACATGATTGCATGATTAATACTATTTGGACAAAATCTGAGTGTTTGAAATTTTCGTGGGGCTTCCGGGGATTGACCTGGGGTGTCATTATGCACACTCCAGATCATGGTAAGAATAGATGTCAACCCTTCAGAGAGCTTGTCGTAAGAGGCAACTAACTGGGGCATCCATGAGATTTCCGGGTTAGAAAAGGAATAGAACTTCACCCGTGAGGTCCCGGGTGTTAAAAGGAATAGGTGTTAAATTGTAAATATTGTTATCATTTTAAAAGATATTTCCTGTGGTACATGTATGTCTTGTTTTTTACACCCATTGATAGTTCCAAGTTACGTATATTGTCCATGGGACAGGGAAGAAGTTTTTGAAACCAAAGGTCAAATTTCAAGGTCATTTGGTCTGGAAAATCTCCACTTCCAGGTTTTTGAATCGTAGTAGACTCCAGGTATAATTTCCCCATGGGGCAAAAAGATCAAAGATCAAGTTCATTTCGACCAGAAAACGTGCAAAAATGAAAATTAAATGTCCAGTTCCAGTTTGTGGATTTGTACTAGACGTCTAAAATATCATTCCCATTGGGCAAAGAAAATCCCCATTTTATTTGAGGTCACAAAGGTCAAGGTCACTTAGAAATTGTGTTGTTCATGCCATATCTCCAGTTCAGAGGTGTGCATCAAATTTCAAGCCTCAAACTCGTGGCGTGGAAGTAGCCTATTGATTTTAAGGTACTTGTCCATCCATATCTCTGTAAACTTTTGTTGTCTGTGCATCTTTGATAATCACCTGCCACAGATTTTGGAGTTGGCACTAAAGGAACTCTTCCCATGATAACCCTATTAATTGTAAGGGCAAAAGGTCAGAGTCAAGGTCATCACTAAAATAGGTCGAAAATCTGAAAAAAGAAAACTATTTTATTTTTATGCTGTGTTCTTCTTCACAAATTCTTCTTCTACCATATACTGTATTTGTGGAAAGCTAATCGTTGTGCTCCAGATCTGCAAATCAATACAGAAATTCATTTTTTCCAAAGGAAGATGGGTCTCATTCCATACAATTTAATTGAATTATGTACAGGTGTATATTCAAGCCAGTTATGGTTCTTTTTCTATTTGATACAGGAAGAAGACATTATAGTTCAGAAAAACATTACGGAGATGATGGGAATTCCAGAGGTGGTTCCCGAGGTGGTTCCCGAGGCCATTCTGCGGAAGGCAGAGGGGGTGGTTATGGAGGGCGACACCCACCAGGATTATCTGGACGGGAAATTGGGTTATGGTATGCTGCACGTGGTGGCAAGAGGAAAAAGGAGCGAGAACGTGAAGAGGTGAGATACATGTATATCTGAATTACCTTGAATACAGAGTATTCTTTCATTTTTTGCACACCTTTCATGACCACTGGTCTACAAAAGTTTAACCTGTTGAGGGAGCTAGAGAGTTTATATGTCTGATTGAGTGACATCGCTATCCAGTGGTATTCATAAATAACACATCAAAAGTTTCTTGTAGATTTGGAATATTTATATTTTCTGAATTCAAGACAAATAAATTGAAAAGCATAGGTTGTATTCCATTCACCTGGTAAATACATGTACAAGATGTTCCAGATTTATAGTTTAACTTGATATCCTAGACTTATAATTAGGTCTTTCCATTACAGATGGAAAGACCTTTTGTTATTCTACGGATTATTATTATTATTCTACTTTTGAAATAGCGGCTAAACGGCTTGATATACAGCTTAGATATTTGGCACCTTTGTAGATACGAGGCTGTACTTTCTGGTACAAGTATTCAATTTTGACCTTGACCTATTGAGCTATGAGTTTTTTTGATAAAAACACCATTTTGCGAATATTGACCAAACGCACAAGGCGATGCAGCTGAAATTTTAAATGTGAAAGTTTGCAGATACACCCAACAAAATAACCAATAAAATAAGTAGGTCAAAGAAGAGATTTTCGAGTTCTCTCCCCTGGTGCTGTTTTTCGTGTGGGCTGTGTACAGCCAAAACTAAAGAACATATCTAAAAGAAACTTGATGATTGGTAAGTGTTACATATGGCCATGCTGTAGTTATATTTTTGAATTGTTACGTAACAAGAAAAAGTAGTTATCTCCCTTTTAATGATTTTCAAAACCCGGTATTTTATAAGGAAATAAGCTACGGCATTGATACTCCTAATATTGATGAACACTTTAATGACCGAAAAGAATGTGACCTTAAATTTGACCTTTGACCTACAGGAGCGTCTCTATATGAGTGCAAATTTTGGTAGTGAAATCTTGAACGGCTAATGCGATCAGCCTAAAAATAAGGTCACGTGACCTACATCATGTCACAAGGTCACCACTTGTCTCAGAACTCGGCCTTGACCTTGACCTTTGAAGCGGTAAGCATCCAAATATCGAAAATACGGCTTCCATTTTCTAAAAAACTAACACACTGACAGTTACAAAACAATGAAACAATAATGGGCACAATATTGTCTTTCTTTTGGCGTTATTTATAAAACGATCCAATGTGACCTTGACCTTGAATATCGCACAATGTAAAAAACATTTTTTCGCTTTTTTCTCAAAAACTACAACGTGCAGGAATCTGTAATTTAGTGCATTTGTAGTACATGATACAGGTATGACGTCACTGAATTTTGAACGTGACCTTGACCCTGGTTTTTCAGAAATGGCCCCCGACAGTTTTCAGACTACAGCGCCATAACTTGAAAAATGTTAGGAATTCTAACTTGAAATTTGCACATGAATGTAGGTCATTACATGAGGTAACAGAACATCAGTAGAACCCATAAAAAGATACCAGAATTTAAGATTGGGAGATAATTAGCCATTTCTGAAATTTTGGATTTATTCAAATTTTGCAAAAATTATGCATCCAATCATCACTATTTTTAGGCACGATTGAGGGAATATATATATGTATTTGCCTATGAAATTTCAAGAATATATCTTTGGTAGGTTTAGAGATATTAAAAAAACAATTTTCCCGAACTATTAAGCCGTTAAATGGTCACATGTTGATTTCATCTATTCAATGGGAGTTGTCAATTTCGCTATAGCGATTCGGCTGTAACACTCGAGGCATCCGGAGTTCGCAATTAAATAAATGTTGTGTTACATGACGGAGCTGGCTCATCTTTTTGGAAACGCTATAACTCTTGAACCGCAATAGGTACGGACTTCTAATTTGTTGCCTGTTACTTCCAATAATGAGTTCTTTCAACCGCGTCACCCCACGATTGTAATTAAATGAACGTCGTTTTAAGTGATGAAAGGAGCTGCGAACCATGATGAGCCCTCTGTAAGCCCATGACGCATTATGTATATTTGTCAATCAAACGAAGGGTGTTCAGTTATCGTTATATCGACATCGCCTATGCAACATGACATGAACTTAATTTCCAACGAAAGGATACCTTTGGAGGACCGTCGTGGAAAGACCGTGTCATGGTACCAACAATGTCTAGTTTACCTTGATATTCTAGACCTATAATCATCTTTATGGTTCTAGATTTATGATTCACCTTGATATTCTAGATTTATAATTTCACATGATGTCCTAGTCTTATAATTTACCTTAATGTTCTAGACCTATAATTTAACTTAATGTTCTAGATTTATGATTTACCTTGATGTTCTAGACTTACCATTTACCTTGATGTTCGGGACTTATAATGTACTTTGATGTTCTAGACTTTTAATTTACCTAATATTCTAGATCTATGATTTACCTTGATGTTCTAGATTTACAATTTACCGCGATGTTCTAGATTTATAATTCACCTTGATGGTCAAGACTTGTAATTTACCTTGATGTTCTAGACTTACAATTTGCCTTGATGTTCTAGATTTATAATTAAGCGAAAATTTCCAGACACATACATGAAAAGAGCAAACTGTCCTGCATGAATTCTTCAAATGGTTAAAACTTCACAATGAACATTTTCATTTTGATTTACTTTAGCGTCAGTCTGTCCCTTTGGATGACAGACGGGAGCAAAATATCAGACGCTTATTACACAACATTCAAACATCGGAAAGAGTTGAACCCCAGCCATCACAATCCTACCAAGACCCTGATTGTTATTCTGAATCCGCTGCATCATACAAAGACTCAGCTGAAGATTGGAACCAATCAGGTTTTGAGACACAATTAAGTATGGGCCAATCAAAACACTTATCTGGTCACCCAGAGGACTGCAGCAGCCAATCGGTGTTGAGCTCTCATTCGGTTCCCGATTCATGGTGGGGTGATGATGTTGATGACAAGGAAATGGTGGTTGATAAAATAGAAATCAGGACAGCAAAATGTCAGAATGAGGCTGAACAAAACCAAAGAGAGGCCAGGAAAAATCAAATGTTGGCTGTGGAAATGAAAAATGAAACTGATCAGTTCAAGAATGAAGCTGCTTCTTTTGACCCCAAAGATGAAGAGATGGGTGAAGAGGATGATGTAGAGTTTGATGACTCTAAAGTTTACAAATATTCAAATGAAGAGGACTTCTTGCTGTTGAATGAGACAGTAGCAGATTTTGGTATGGTGGCATTCACAAAGGCAGTTTGGGTGTCAATCAGAAATTAGATGGCACGGTTTCAGCCAGAATTTATTTCCCTTAAATAGTTTATTTTAATATATGATACCAGTATTCGAATAATAATCTTCTTGTCAGCTCTTTGTAAAAATGTTATGGTTGGCAGGAGAATAATTAGCAGCTTTCATTGCTCATCTGGCTTTGATCATCCTTGTTGAACTCTTGTTGGAACTGCTAGATAATTTAGTTATACATGTATCAATTAATTCAATATTTTCACTTTAATGAAAAGTTCCCAGCGAATCATTTGGACCTGTGAGAGACCCACATCTTGATGAAATGTTGGCCAGAGATTATCAAGACAAACAAGGACGTCCTAGGTACAAGAAAATGCTGGAATTTAGGAAGAAGCTTCCCTCATTCAAAATGAGGCAGGTGAGAATTAATTTGTGAATGTGAAATAAAGGTAGTACCATAAGACATTGATAAATTTCTATGCTTGGTTTCATGTATGCAAGTTGAATGTTTTAATTCTTGTTCATTCAATAATAACCTCATCTCGAGAGTCAAAAGCCCATCCATAGAAATGTGTTTACTTGGAGAAACTCAGAGTTTAAAGTAAACTAGTAATAGGTCCTGTAAATTCTATATTCAGCAAATATTGGATGTGATTACAAAGAACCAGGTGACAGTAATCAGTGGAGAGACTGGCTGTGGGAAGACAACACAGGTGAGTTATTAACAAGCCTACTGGGTGATGCAGTCACAGTCACAACATTTTCTCAGTTAAACAGCAGATTTTGAGATCGAAAATTAGGCCGGGGTACATTATGAATCAACTGACACAGTCCGAAAATCAGGCCGAGGTACATCATGGGTCAACTGATAAGAGTCTCGTGGTGGTGTATGAAGATTGGGATGGCTCCTATAAATACTGATCAAGTTAGAAAGCTCGTCTCAATCTAAAATGGCGCGAGTCGAATTATCAATCACTGCAATCAGACTGTGAAGGACTATAGATGGATTATTCGGTTTATGCATTGATGTCTGACAATGCTCCTTACCAAGTGGGCAATACAATCACTATCTTTGCAAATTGAGTGTTATTTGTTTATACTGTGTACGTAAAATCTACAAAAATCTCTCTCAATGTAGAAACTTTTTTGGCCATTGATGCCACCAACTTCTACGTGATGCATATGTCAACAGCAGACTCGTCAAATTATTTTGTGACACAGTGTTTTTGTCTGTGATAAGCATCACTTACAGTCGCAGTTTGGCTGCTTGAGACATACAGCATGAGTTATTGGCTGCTTGAGACATACAGCATGAGTTATTGGCTGCTTGAGACATACAGCATGAGTTATTGGCTGCTTGAGACATACAGCATGAGTTATTGGCTGCTTGAGACATACAGCATGAGTTATTGGCTGCTTGAGACATACAGCATGAGTTATTGACTGCTTGAGACATACAGCATGAGTTATTGGCTGCCACCTACGACCCTGAATATTTGATGACTAGTTCAGAAGTGAATACGATGGAAAAGCAATCTTACTTACACCATTGAGAGAAACACACATTGTCACAGCACCGACATATACAGATGTAGGCACTTGTGATAATGTATCACTCTAGATACATTTCTTATTTGTATTTAGCTAAATTATATTATACATTTTATCAAATTTGTGTGTTTCAGGTTGCCCAGTTTATTCTGGATGATTATATTGAGAAGGGTAAAGCCTCCAGCTGTCATGTGGTGTGTACTCAGCCACGCAGGATTAGTGCTGTGTCTGTAAGTATATACACTCTACTACATACACACTTTGAGAAGAGTAGAATACAACTCAGAAAATTGTTGAGGAATGGTGAAAGTCTAAACAATGTAAATGAAAAGTGTGTTAGTTTTGTAATAATCCAATCACTTTTAGATACATTTCAACTCATGTAAATCAAAGACTGAAGGACATTTTCATTTGATAATATCTTATAGAGCAACCCAATACAGTAGTTTATTAATCCCTGATTATTGCTCTCTTGCTAATTAACGCATTGTCTCATCTAATTGATAGCCGGGCGAAGGGAGTATTTCCTGGTTGCAATTCTTATTATTGCACTCATAAAACATTCCACATTGTTGGCATGTTTCAATGTGACAATCTGCCTGATATTGTATAGAGTTATTTTCAAACACTATTCGCTGTATTAAAGCACAGTGAAACAGTTTTTTTTACCTCTCGGCCATTTTGGCCTCGGGGGTATTGTTGTCACCATGTATGTCCATCCGTACGTCCATTAATGCATTTCAGGAAAACCGCTCGGTACATCTATTAAATTTTGGAAACTTATTTATGTAGTATTCTAGATGCATACAAAAAATTCATCGTCTCGCCCCTTTCCGTGTGTAATAATCTTGGACATGCTTGAATGTATTAGCCAGTCATATCTGGCAAAATGTGTTCGGTACAGCTGCCAAATTATTTATCTGCTTGTGTTGTAGAAGTGAAAAAAAATTATTCGCCTTAGGCTTTATTTTACAAAGTTATGCCCCTTTTGTGATATATGCTTGAATGTAGCTGTTATATCTGCAGAATGATATGCTCTAAAAAGGGCAATTCTGAATGATTAGTAAATACATGTACAGGGCTCGAATTAGAGAAAATGTAATGGCGTGCTATTTTTCTTCGGATACGTAAAACTCGCAGGCCAAACCTTAGATGACCTGCTATTAGTAAATTTGACCTGCAGTTTTTCGAAATTCGAATCTGTAATTCTTGGAAACCCATTCCAAGGCTCGGACTTTGTGCTCAATCCACCTTGTCCCACTGGATTTCACAGGGGCACTCACAGATATCGACAATGCTTCAGCAATACCAGTTAGTTGTCTCATTTTCTTTGGTGATTTATCATACATCAAATAAATAGACAAAAGCATTCCTTCGATGTCCTGGTATACCGGCTGATCTGACAAGGCATCTTTGATGCTCAGTTCCAGCCTATGAGCGATGTAATGCACACCCACAAGCCAGCCGAGACCTTCTTGATTTCTGAGTAAGGCATACACGCCCCCTCTCTGTCCCATGTTGACAGACGCACCATCCACTCCCAACCCAACAATGTTCTGAAGTTTACTGATTATATTGTGATCTTTCAAAGCTGCCTTGATTGTTTCAAGAAGGCCATTTGCATTTCCTTGAAGGCCAGATGGAATTTCCTTCAGAGAGAAGAATCTCATTGTTTGTTTTCCGGTAACTGGGTCTAGATATATAACATAAATTCGTTCTTTCTCTTTCTTGTTGGCAGAGATACTTCCATCCATTAGAATGCTGAAAAAATTCACTTCGTCCAGAATTTCATTTAGTTCATCCAAATAAACTTCTGCAATGTTATCTACAAATTCTGCACACTGATGGTCATTTATATAGGTGTCCCCAAGCAAGACCCTGTGTTTCTTCTCCAAACTGGCTAGTGGGACAAATTTTGTGGATGCAATTTCCTCTTTTGCTATGAGGAATGCAATGTCAAACAGTTTAGTAATTTTTTCTGCATCTTGGGATTTGAGTTTATTTAAACTCTGGCCGATAACAGTATGAGAAGCTGGTGATTCCCCACGTTGTCTGAATTCTTCATCTCTTTCTAATGATTCTGCCTTCTTATGCTGATCACCCTTCGAATGAGTGATTATTGAGTGCTTTTTCACGTTCGTTGTACCGATTATCCATGCATTTTGATAGTTCCGAATGCTACGTATCTGCTTCTCATACTTGGCGCACAACTCACAATTGACCTCCGTAACAAGCGTGTGTCCGCCTTTTATGATCGTTTGTTTCGCGTTCAACCAGCTGAATCCCCACGATTTAACCGTGGACAGTTTGACAGTATTTTGTGCCATGTTTTAGGCGTTTAGCATCGAATACCACGCTGGCTTCTCGCTTGTCGGATGTTGTTAACGGATGCGGAAGTAATAACGGCAGGCATGCGCGCACACAACAAGGGAGACAACTTCGGACCGACTTACTTGCCACAACAATCAGATCGGCGCCAGTTCAGTACTTCGAGCCGTACGAAAACATTTTGACGTACAAAGATTGCTGTAATGGTTTGCCAGTACGAATATTTTCAATATCGAACGGAGAATCGATCTTTAGGCATTTCATTCGCCTAAAAACTTATCGCCTGCTATTTTTTCAAGATTTTTTTTATTTTAGCAGGTCAATTTTCACTTGGCCTGCGACAGGCAAATTTTCGCCTGCTTTTCGCCAATAGCAGGGCGCCATTTCGAGCCCTGATGTATAGCCATAATATGTTGCTCATTGTCAGCATATTTCTCAATTGCTTGGGGAAAGCAGAGAGGTTTTGTGGGTGTCACCCTCATGTTTGATAATATTAGGAAATATAGCTTTACGTTTTCCAAGGTATATATCTCATCAGGGGTCAACCTCAGTCAAAAATGTATATTATTGTCTAGGATATATCTATTGTAAACAGTTTTGAATAATCAATAGACCTAGACAGTCAAAATTTGGTATCTATTTGGAGGAGAGACTGAAATTATAGCAGAGAAAGGTTTTCTTATATGTGAATAAACTATTGACATCGCTGAACAGAGTGAGTTGATGAACTTGGGTAAATAGCCACATTACAGTGAGCCACTGAGAATCTGTGATGGATCATTAAAGTCCTCATGATTCTCGATACAACCGATGAAAAGAATGCAGCATTTTTTGTTTGCATACCTTCAATATTATATATCGGCTCCTAATTCATAGATCTTTGTATTCAGGTAGCTGAGAGAGTCGCAGATGAAAGGGATGAAGACTGTGGGAACAATGGCAGTGTTGGGTACCAGATCAGACTGGAGAGGTACATCATCAATCGTAGTCCCTGTTTCACCTTAGAATTTTACAATAAATCAACACCTTCCATGCCTACGTTGGTGTAAATGTAAAATTAGAACCAACAAATTCTGGTTGTATTAAGCCAGTACAACATTTGCTCATGGATAAGAAACTAGACATGACTTTACCCATCAGAGGAGTACATAGAGTACAATATTTGATTGGCTTGAGTTGACAATTTCGACTTCAGGATTTTTTGGGTGCTTGATTAGTATGTACATTTCAAGTATATGAACACTAGGTATATCCTCAAATAGATTTGGAATGATTTGTTCTCATTAAATTTTTTTTTTTGTTCAGCAAAATGCCCCGGAGGCAAGGCTCTATTCTGTACTGTACAACAGGTATATTACTGAAGTGGTTAGAAGGTGACTCGTGAGTATAACTTAAGTCTGATTATTATCATACTGAAATATTATCACTATCCAATGTGTATACTAGGTACACCCTGTTCTTATTTCAGTAGAGTTACTGTGAGCAATTTACCAAATAATACATTAAACTTCTGTCAAGATATAATAAATTTGTAGATACATCATTGAGAGTTAATACTGGTTGTTTGTTCCACTGTGCTGCACTATCTTCTTTATCTGAGATCTGTATTACTGAAGTATGTTACTGCAACTGTTGTAGTTTCTCTAAAAGTATTCAACTTGGGTCACATGGAAAATGATTTTTATCAGTATTGACTCAATGTTAACTGGCCAGCCTTGGCTCCCCTCCAACATGTCTACATGTCTGATCTTTGTAAGTGAAAATGTTTTGGCTGGTCCGTGACATCGTTTTCGAGTTGAACTGGAGTGTGGTTTAAGTAAACCACTCACTGAGTGGAGCAGTAGAGTTAAAAATGGCGTCCACAGTCAACCAGTGACATCGGGACCTCATGAAAATTGTTGAATCTACAGTGAAAAATAAATATAATTTTGATTTCAATAATTGTATATGTTGCTCGAAGAGTTGTAAGGTGATCTGTGATGTTTCTTATTCTCGAACTCACCACTAGATTGATGCCTGACCTCCTACTATTGTGTCACATCTAACATTTTTATGGATGTAAGGTTATGGGCTTGGCTCATTGCGTCCTATGTGAATTGTGTCAAATTCTGGTTCTCATCAGCGGTTATTGGCTAAATTTACATTGCAGCCTTTTAAGAAGAGCGACTCACATTGTACTGGATGAGATTCACGAGAGAGATCTGCTCTCTGACTTCCTCATCATTATCCTTAAGGACATCTTACCTCAACGTCCTCACTTGAAACTTGTCCTGATGAGTGCCACGCTTAATGCTGAAATGTTCTCACAGTATTTTGGTATGTTCTGCTTGATACGTGTATAAAAAAATGAACTAAACAGTTGTAGACCAACAGAGTAACAGATGAACCATGCCTCCAATCAACAATATTGAAATATTTATTGAGTAATCTATTGAGGCCATAATGTTAACGGTTAACTACATAATGTAGCTTTCTTCATTCTTGCAAACCAGTTCTGTAACAAATTTCCCTATATTTTCTGTTGTAACAAATTTCAAATAGTTCAGTGTTAAGTTTTCTCTTCCAAACTATAAAGTAGATACAGTGAAACCTGTGCATACCGACACCTGGGTAAACGAACCAACCTCTAAATACTGACATTATCCATCACTACCAGACACCTGGGTAAACTGACCAACCTCTAAATACTGACATTATCCATCACTACCAGACACCTGGGTAAACTGACCAACCTCTAAATACTGACCTTATCCATCACTACCAGACACCTGGATAAACTGACCAACCTCTAAATACTGACCTTATCCATCACTACCAGACACCTGGGTAAACTGACCAACCTCTAAATACTGACCTTATCCATCACTACCAGACACCTGGATAAACTGACCAACCTCTAAATACTGACCTCATCCATCACTACCAGATACCTGGGTAAACTGACCAACTTCTAAATACTGACCTTATCCATCACTACCAGACACCTGGGTAAACTGACCAACCTCTAAATACTGACCTTATCCATCACTATCAGACACCTGGATAAACTGACCAACCTCTAAATACTGACCTTATCCATCACTACCAGACACCTGGGTAAACTGACCAACCTCTAAATACTGACCTTATCCATCACTACCAGACACCTGGGTAAACTGACCAACCTCTAAATACTGACATTATCCATCACTACCAGACACCTGTGTAAACAAACCAACCTCTAAATACTGACATTATCCATCACTACCAGACACCTGGATAAACTGACCAACCTCTAAATACTGACATTATCCATCACTATCAGATACCTGGGTAAACTGACCAACCTCTAAATACTGACATTATCCATCACTACCAGACACCTGGGTAAACTGACCAACCTCTAAATACTGACATTATCCATCACTACCAGACACCTGGGTAAACTGACCAACCTCTAAATACTGACCTTATCCATCACTACCAGACACCTGGATAAACTGACCAACCTCTAAATACTGACCTTATCCATCACTACCAGACACCTGGGTAAACTGACCAACTTCTAAATACTGACCCTATCCATCACTACCAGACACCTGGGTAAACTGACCAACCTCTAAATACTGACATTATCCATCACTACCAGACACCTGGGTAAACTGACCAACCTCTAAATACTGACATTATCCATCACTACCAGACACCTGGGTAAACTGACCAACCTCTAAATACTGACCTTATCCATCACTACCAGACACCTGGATAAACTGACCAACCTCTAAATACTGACCTTATCCATCACTACCAGACACCTGGGTAAACTGACCAACTTCTAAATACTGACCCTATCCATCACTACCAGACACCTAGGTAAACTGACCAACCTCTAAATACTGACCTTATCCATCACTATCAGACACCTGGATAAACTGACCAACCTCTAAATACTGACCTTATCCATCACTACCAGACACCTGGGTAAACTGACCAACCTCTAAATACTGACCTTATCCATCACTACCAGACACCTGGGTAAACTGACCAACCTCTAAATACTGACATTATCCATCACTACCAGACACCTGGGTAAACTGACCAACCTCTAAATACTGACATTATCCATCACTACCAGATGCCTGGGTAAACTGACCAACCTCTAAATACTGACATTATCCATCACTACCAGACTCCTGGGTAAACAAAGTCAACCTCTAAATACTGACATTGTCCATCACTACCAGACTCCTAGGTAAACAAAATCAACCGCTAAATACTGACATTATCCAATAGAAATCTGTCAAATCTGACACTATAATCTGGTCCCCAGCCTGGCTAGTTTATACAGGTTTCACTGTACTATGTTATAGAAATATGTGAAATGGAATTTGACATCAATGCTATACTTGTTCATAGGTGACAGCCCTATGCTGAATATCCCTGGCTTCACCTATCCTGTAACAGAGTTCTTGTTGGAAGATGTACTGGAAATCACAAGGTAATATTGATTACCGGCCCCATCATGGTTAACTGTTGGGAAGAGAGTCTCTATTATTGATTACAACCTTGCACATGTCCACTGTCACAGTCAGGTTTCTTACCCATTTCAATGATTCTCCACAGCGATCTGACCATTTATGCTGGTTGTCAACAATTTCTTGTTCAGTCAATATCATGGTTACTATGTTATGGTTAACTACATAGCTTACATGGAAGATGCTTGGTACGCTGTTGGTGTACATGGTCAGATTTTCTGATCACCGATAATTTTCCGGATCGTTATGGCCCTTTGCCCAGTCCTGGAATACTTACTTGTCCAGTCCCTATTTGGCGGAACTCAAATGGAACATGCTAAGTCCTTTATCTCGTTCTAAGCATTTATCCCGCATTTATTGCCTTTTAGCTATGTTATCCAACATGTATTGCATTCTGGTTGGGGTTATACATACGTACCCAGGCCGTAAGCTTATATCTCCAAATGTTTGAAACTTATTTGGGTACACTGGTACCTTGGCGAAGACTGATCCCCAATGTTCAAAATCGTTGAACAGTCATATGTTCTTTAAGGCTGAGGTGGTTCCTTTTGGTCATGTTTTCATTCAATATTAATTTTATCCGTGTATGTTGATTTTTATCTGACTAGCCACTGGCTAATGTTTAAATATTGTATAACATCTCCAACCTTGAATAAAGTTATCAATGACATCCTGTCTCAATGCAGTTTTCCCACCCAGAACATCTTGGATTGTACTCAAACATTCATTTATACTATTGAAAGTAAGAGGAATCTCTACAATAAAGAAACATTGTATGAGTTCATGTAGAATGATGATGGATCTAACATGAAGAGTAACAATATGCTAGGTGTATTTGGCCCAAAAGTTTTCTAATCATTTGATGCATTCAACAGCACTACCAGGTATATCAGTGTTCCTCAATTCCCAATAACCAATCAAATGACTTGTTATATGTTTCAGTTATCATCCTGACAATTCCAATCAGCCAGTGAAGAGAGGCTATAGAGGAAAGGGGGTTAAACATCGAAGAGAAGAAGAAGAAGAAAAGGCTGAGCTTGAAGATTGGTTTTATTCGCTCAATGGGAGGTATGATCTGGGCGATGGTTCCATGTTATTTCAGCAATAATATGGATTATCCTGTTATGACTGCTTGGAAAGCATTATTTAAAATGGTGGTAGCATGTTATTTCAGCAACAATATAGATTATCCTGTTATGACTGCTTGGAAAGCATTATTTAAAATGGTGGTAGCATGTTATTTCAGCAATAATATAGATTATCCTGTTATGACTGCTTGGAAAGCATTATTTAAAATGGTGGTAGCATGTTATTTCAGCAATAATATAGATTATCCTGTTATGACTGCTTGGAAAGCATTATTTAAAATGGTGGTAGCATGTTATTTCAGCAACAATATAGATTATCCTGTTATGACTGCTTGGAAAGCATTATTTAAAATGGTGGTAGCATGTTATTTCAGCAATAATATAGATTATCCTGTTATGACTGCTTGGAAAGCATTATGTAAAATGGTGGTAGCATGTTATTTCAGCAATAATATAGATTATCCTGTTATGACTGCTTGGAAAGCATTATTTAAAATGGTGGTAGCATGTTATATCAGCAATAATATAGATTATCCTGTTATGACTGCTTGGAAAGCATTATTTAAAATGGTGGTAGCATGTTATTTCAGCAATAATATGTTTCCACTGGCGAAATGAAACCGTAATTCACCCAGTATCTTGATCAGTGGTCATTGTGTAAAAGAGTTTAATGGTTGTTCATTCAAGGAAGTATCTTCCTTTCAACATTTCCAGGCCAATCTTAACAGGTTAGGGTGATCCCGCTCTCTAAAAAGGAGGTAAAAAAGGTAGTTTTTGCTCAATAACTTTTGGTTCCTTTATAACCAATGCTTCAAAACATCGGGCACCTTAATCTATTTATTGTTCCATATTCTAAAATTAATTTACCAGTCAATGTTGTTCTAACAGCGTGACAGATATTTGGCCTATTATTATGCAAAATATATAGATGACAATTTTTCCTACCATTTGATTGGGATATATATCATTGTGTGCCTCAGGAGGATTTTGATGAATTCATTATGTGAACTGATTTATTGAGCAAAAATGACCTTTTTTACCTCCATTTTAGAGAATGGAATCGCCGTAACCTCAGGGGTTTTTTAGCCAGTTTATTAGCCAACCATCTGTTCAAATCGCTTTTCGTCCGTCCGTAAACAATTCTTGTTATCGCGATTTCTCAGGAACTACTTTATGGATCTTTCTCAAATTTGGTACACAGGTTCCCCTTGGGGTCTAGTTGTGCAAGATACCTTTTTTGGTTCGATTCGAAAATCCAATATGGCCACCAGGCAGCCATCTTGGATTTCCCCATGAAACCTTGTTATTGCGATTTCTCAGGAACTACTGCATGGATCTTTCTCAAATTTGGTACACAGGTTCCCCTTGGGGTCTAGTTGTGCAAGATACCTTTTCTGGTCCGATTCGAAAATTCAATATGGCCACCAGACAGCCATCTTGCATTTCCCCATGAAACCTTATTATCGCGATTTCTCAGGAACTACTTCATGGATCTTTCTCAAATTTGGTACACAGGTCCCACATGGGGTCTAGTTGTGCAAGATACCTTTCTGGTCCGATTCGAAAATCCAATATGGCCACCAGGCAGCCATCTTGGATTTCCCCATGAAACCTGGTTATCGCGATTTCTCAGGAACTACTGCATGGTTCTTTCTCAACTTTGGTACACAGGTTCCGCTTGGGGTCTAGTTGTGCAAGATACCTTTTTTGGTCCGATTCGAAAATCCAATATGGCCACCAGGCAGCTATCTTGGATTTCCCCATGAAACCTGGTTATCGCGATTTCTCAGGAACTATTGCATGGATCTTTCTCAAATTTGGTACACAGGTTCCCCTTGGGGTCTAGTTGTGCAAGATACCTTTTTTTGGTCCGATTCGAAAATCCAATATGGCCACCAGGCAGCCATCTTGGATTTCCCCATGAAATCTTGTTATCGCGATTTCTCAGGAACTACTGCATGGATCTTTCTCAAATTTGGTACACAGGTTTCCCTCAGGGCCTAGTTGTGCAAGATACCGTTTCTGGTCCGATTCGAAAATCCAATATGGCCACCAAGCAGCCATCTTTGATTTCCCCATGAAACCTTGTTATCGCGATTTCTCAGGAACTACTGCATGGATCTTTCTCAAATTTGGTACACAGGTTCCCCTTGGGGTATAGTTGTGCAAGATACCTTTTCTGGGCCGATTCGAAAATCCAATATGGCCACTAGGCGGCCATCTTGGATTTCCCCATGAAACTTTATCGTCATTTCTCAGGAAGTACTGCATGGATCTTTCTCAAATTTGGTACACAGGTTCCCCTTAGGGTCTAGTTGTGCAAGATACCTTTTTTGGTCCGATTCGAAAGTCCAATATGGCCACCAGGCAGCCATCTTGGATTTCCCATGAAACCTTGTTATCGCGATTTCTCAGGAACTACTGCATGGATCATTCTCAAATTTGGTACACTGGTTCCCCTTGGGGTCTAGTTGTGCAAGATACCTTTTCTGGTCTGATTTGAAAACCCAATATGGCCACTAGGCAGCCATCTTGGATTTCCCCATGAAACTTTGTTATCGTCATTTCTCAGGAACTACTGCATGGATCTTTCTCAAATTTGGTACACAGGTTCCCCTTGGGGTCTAGTTGTGCAAGATACCTTTTTCGGTCCGAATCGAAAATCCAATATGGCCAACAGGCAGCCATATTGGATTTCCCCATGAAAATTTATCGTCATTTCTCAGGCAGTACTGCATGGATCTTTCTCAAATTTGGTACACAGGTTCCCCTTGGTGTCTAGTTGTGCAAGATACCTTTCCTGGTCCGATTTGAAAATCCAGTATGGTCACCAGGCAGCCATCTTGGATTTCCCCATGAAACTTTATCGTCATTTCTCAGGAACTACTGCATGGATCTTTCTCAAATTTGGTACACAGGTTCCCCTTAGGGTTTCGATATGCAAGATGCCTTTTTCGGTCCGAATCGAAAATCCAATATGGTCACCAGGCGGCCATCTTGCATTTCCCCTTGAAACATTGTTATCGTGAATACAGGTCCCACATGGGACCTAGTAGTTCAAGATACCTTTTTTGGTCCAATTCGAAAATCCAAGTTACGCTTCAAATTAATACGGTATTCTCGAGTTGTGACGTTGCATCACAAGAGTCTGCGGATAAAACGGTGGGGCATATTCTATATATTGACTATAGAGAATATCCATACCTTCACCTTCCATATCAAGGAGTTCAAATAATTCTGAATTAAAATGTATTTCTTCAAATTTTAAATCAGTTTTCTTTAGTCCATGCAGTAGCAAGTGAACTGCTCCACCCTTTCGTCTGCCGGCAGGTCGGCTACATGAAGGGACGTCACTCTTGTGACTCAACGTCACAACTCGACAACTGTAGACTACTGCATGTTTCGATCCAAGGGAGATAATCAGGATTCAGGCACTTTAGAAGTTTCAACATTACTGCGCGGACCGGAGCCCTTGTACCATCTTACTATTTTCGAGCATGGTATCTTAAAAGAGACCTCTCAAACTAGCCCAGTAAACAGAACAGAATTAGCATTCGTTCCTAATTATGAAATATGTTTCATAGCTCATGCCAAAGTGTCAAAGAGATTGGTCCTCGCTTCCAGTACCCAATGATGACGAGGTAAAAATTGCAGAAATGGTTGCTCATTCATTATACATATGGTAGTATCTTTAACAATTGCTTTAAATCGTATATAAATGAAGAGTGCTTAGTCCCAAGAAAAGGCCAAAAACGAACAGACAAAATGTTATCCTATCGATTGTACATGCCTGGCAACGCTCTCCCACGCGCTGTCGATATAGAGAGCAGAACAAGCTAAAGGCTTCCTACGTTTTATTTCGGAGAATACAAGCTTAATAAATTTTTCCAGTGAGTATTTTACAGGCTTCCCAGCAGACATATATTTCCGATATTTTTCCAAGATTTTGCAACCCTCCTATATTTTAGTATAAATTGATAAATCCTCTATGAAAACATATATTTTTGATAAAGTCAACTAGAATTTTTTGATAACGTTGCCCTAATTCAGTGTAAAAATAATTACTCATTATTACCAAGTTTTACATTGACGGTTAAACTGTGCAGAAAGACTGGCATGCAGACTTACAGACTTGCAGACATCTTCTCAAGACTCTGCTTTAGTGCCCATCATTTCAATCTGGAGGTACCCCTGAAGCACTGCCATTAAAGATGACCTTGGGAAAGTGTCAAGTGTTTCACCATTATCAGTCTGTGCTTCAGACCTTCATTTGCACCTAGACAAACTGGTATGTGGGACCAGGGTCAGTAGGGCCAGCGGGCCCAGGCCAGACCTCCAATATGAAAAGAGAGGGAGCCAAGGACCACTTTGGCCCCCCAATAATTGTGACCGAATTGCCTTGAAATGGCCTTCGGCGTGCATTTTTTTTTGGTCAAAACTCAATTTCAAAATTTTCCAAACACTCAGTTTGCAATAGTTTTTGATCGGGGCTAACCCGATGAAAAAGTGACTAAAAAAACCCTGAGCCTGCTTAATTAGTACTTTATATGAGCCTGCTTAATTAGTACTTTATATGAGCCTGCTTAATTAGTACTTTATATGAGCCTGCTTAATTAGTACTTTATATGAGCCTGCTTAATTAGTACTTTATATGAGCCTGCTTAATTAGTACTTTATATGAGCCTGCTTAATTAGTACTTTATATGAGCCTGCTTAATTAGTACTTTATATGAGCCTGCTTAATTAGTACTTTATATGAGCCTGCTTAATTAGTACTTTATATGAGCTTAAGGAGAAAGCGTGTGGTTCCAACCTTTCCAACCCCATTTCTGTACAATGCTTCCTCAACTTTCTGACTGATGCTGCAGTCGTCTGGCTTAGACAGACACAGTAGAGATGGTGAATTTAAAATATATCTGTAATATAGCATCTGGTTTGATATGTATTGTAGGTATTCATTCAGCACCCTGAGGGCTATTATGGAGATGGACTTTAAGAGGATAGATCTGGAACTGATAGTTACACTGGTAGATCACATCATTATGAACAAAGGGGTAAGGTATTCCATTTAAACACTACCTCCAATGTAATATGGTCATTTTATTTCAGAAAGGCCCAAACTGGACTTCTCCAACATGTCCAATGATGAAATCTCTTCGTGAACTGTAATCAACTCAATTCACTTATAACCATTCAACGAATTACTCTCTCTATTGCTGCTATCTTAACATGTTTGAACATATTGCAGGCCAGCATTGTCATGATAATTTGTATGTACATGTATATCTTATTAGAAAGCTTATTTCTATGGGAATTTCAAATATGCAAATCTATTGGTTGTGAGATTGATATGTTTGAAGTATATTCCTTAACCAATTTAAATGCTTGTCTTTTCATAAAATGAGCCTCCGTTTTCAAATGTTTATTTTTCGAGAAGTTCCAGAATTTCTGTTAAGTTGTTAACCTTGCCGAATAGAGCAACCCTTCAACAAAATATGGGTGCCTCAGGTTTTGAATCCTTTTTCTGTGGAATTTTATGTTTTCAATTGAACAAAATTGGATAAAATGTGATTGTCACACTTTGAACATTAACATCTCTGTCTTGAATCTATTTGCCACAATCATGACCATTGAGTAATTTTGTCTCTCAGATTAGATTAGAACATTTACATGTACGTTGTTTCTTAAATAATGGAGTGGAAAGTTGCACTTCCTGTGATTGAATTATTAGGGGAATTACCGTAACATGTTTATTGACAAGAATACTTCAAATAATTTGTACTATTAATTGGTACAGTTGTATTCCTGTATGTTGTAGTGTTCTAGATGTACAGGACCGTTTTTTATGTTATTCAGGATGGAGCTATTCTCATCTTTGTACCAGGTTGGGATGAAATAAGTAAACTGAATGATCAACTCACCAAGAACCCTAAGTATCACCCAGGTAAGCCTAGATAGGTCATGGATGATATAGATAGATAACAGATACTAACTCACCAAGAATCCCAAATATCACTCGGGTAAGCTTAGATAGATCATGGATGATAATTAGACAGATACTAACTCACCAAGAACCCTAAATATCACTCAGGTAAGCTTAGCTAGATCATGGGTGATATAGATAGATAACAGATACTAACTACCAAGAACCCTTAATATCACTCAGGTAAGCTTAGGCCTTTCGTTTTTACCCCTCGGCCAAAATTTGGCCGAAGGGTATTGTCGTCGTCATGTACGTCTGTCCGTCTGTCCGTCTTGCCGTCTGTCCGTCCGTCCGTCTGTCCGTCACACCTTTCTCGTTACCAAGATATCTTCAGAACGACTTACCCTAGGCACACCAAACTTGCAGTGCACATCTGTATGCTTGTGACCCAGAACCCTATTGAATCTGGACCTGATTGGTTAGAAACTTTGGCGGCCATCTTTAATTTATGCGAAACCATCACAGCTTTCTTGTTACCAAGATATCTTCAGAACGACTTACCCTAGGCACCCCAAACTTGCACTGCACATCCATATGCTCATGACCTAGAACCCTATTGAATCTGGACCTGATTGGTTCGAAACTTTGGCGGCCATATTTAATTTATGCGAAATCATTAATCTTGTGTATCTTAGGTACCATTTCTCTGTTCAGTGTGAAACTTGGTATAGATCATCGATGCATCAAGAAACTTCAAAGGAATGACCAAAGCAGTTTCCCTGATTCGGTGAAAACCTTGGCGGCCATCTTTAATTTATGCAAAATCTTCAATGATATATATCTCGGATACCATTCAAGTGTTCTATACGAAACTTGGTATACAGCATCGATGTATCAAGTGATCTGCAATGTATAGCCACATCGGTTCCTCTGAGTGGCGGGAAGGATGGGCGGCCATCTTTAATTTATGCAAAATCATTAATGATCTCTATCTCTGATACTGTTCGAGTGCTCGATGTAAAATTTGGTATATATCATCGAAGCATCAATAGACACGATAAATGACAGTTCTGGCGTTTCTGATTGGGCGGAACCTTGGCGGCCATCTTTAATTTATGCAAAATCTTCAATGATATATATCTTTGATACCATTTCAGTGTTCTATATGAAACTTGGTATCCAGCATCGATGTATCAAGAGATTTGCAATGAATAACCACATCGGTTCCTCTGAGTGGCGGGAAGGATGGGCGGCCATCTTTAATTTATGCGAAATCATTAATGATCTATATCTCTGATACGGTTCAAGTGCTCATTGTAAAATTTGGCATGCATCATCGATGTATCAATAGACAGTTCTGGCTTTTCTGCTTGGGCGGAAACCTTGGTGGCCATCTTTAATTTATGCAAAATCTTTAATGATGTTTATCTTTGATACCATTTCAGTGTTCTATATGAAACTTGGTATACAGAATCTATGTATCGAGAGACTTGCAATGAATAACCACATCAGTTTCTCTGAGTGGTGGGAAGGATGGGCGGCCATCTTTAATTTATGCGAAATCATTAGGATCTCTATCTCAGATAATTTTCAAATGTTCGATGTAAAATTTGGTATACATCATCGATGCATCAACAGACTTATGTAATGAATACCGGTTTCTCTGATTGGACGGAAACGTTTGAGGCCATTTCTAATGGCAAAATTTTTCATAATCTGTATATTTGTTACTTGACTGCTTGGTGTTCCTGAAGTCTTGTTTTAAATTGAATACATTATGAATGGCTGGCGCCCAGAGCCGAGGGGTTTTCAGATGCGCAGTTTCGTATTTATTTGTTGGTTCACGGATCCGCCGACCCACTTTTTCCGAAAAGTGGAAAAAAAAATCATGATTTTGTCCTTTTTACCCCTCAGCCCATAGGGCTGTAGGGTCTTGTCGTTGGTATGTATGTCTGGTCGGCCGGCCGGCCGTCTGTCAACAATTTTTTGTCCGGGCTAGATCTCAGTTACTATTTGACTGACAGTTCTGATACTCACAGTGAATATCCCTAGTATCCCAGAGATGTGCACTGTCATGTTTATCCGTGTTACGTCATTTCTTTACAGAGTTATGGCCCTTTGAAATTTCGTGTCACTAACTTTTGTCCGGGCTAGATCTCAGTTACTATTTGACTGACAGCTCTGATACTCACAGTGAATATCCCTAGTATCCCAGACATGTGCACTGTCATGTTTATTTTGCGTTACGTCATTTCTTTACAGAGTTATGGCCCTTTGAAATTTTGCGTCACTAACTTTTGTCCGGGCTAGATCTCAGTTACTATTTGACCGACAGCTCTGATACTCACACTGAATATCCCTAGTATCCCAGACATGTGCACTGTCATGTTTATTTCGTGTTACGTCATTTCTGTACAGAGTTATGGCCCTTTGAAATTTTCCGTCACTAACTTTTGTCCGGGCTAGATCTCAGTTACAATTTGACTGACAGCTCTGATACTCACAGTGAATATCCCTAGTATCCCAGACATGTGCACTGTCATGTTTATTTCGCGTTACGTCATTTCTTTACAGAGTTATGGCCCTTTGAAATTTTGCGTTACTAACTTTTGTCCGGGCTAGATCTCAGTTACTATTTGACCGACAGCTCTGATACTCACAGTGAATATCCCTAGTATCCCAGACATGTGCACTGTCATGTTTATTTCGCGTTGCGTCATTTCTTTACAGAGTTATGGCCCTTTGAAATTTTGCGTCACTAACTTTTGTCCGGGCTAGATCTCAGTTACTATTTGACTGACAGCTCTGATACTCACAGTGAATATCCCTAGTAACCCAGAGATGTTGAGTACTACACACACACACTCGACTCTTCCCTGGAATAGATCTTCATCTATGAAGAACTATTCACCAGATCTTTACTAACTTTTCTTGAGGTATCGATCCACACAGTCTTGGATCGAAATCCCTTCACAGGATTGATGATTGAAGCCGGTACTAGCAAATACTAATCGTTGAGTATTCTCTTGAATCAACATTAATACATATGTGGGTAAATAAATTTGACAGAATTCAGCAGATTTTTATGTCAACCTGTTATTCGCTGGACATATTGTGCTGAGGGGTCAAAGCACCTTTTAGGTGCAGCCTCATGTTTATTTCCGCCGACGTACAAATTTGCTACTGACCTTATTTTTGTCTGGATCGCCACTGCGTAGCGGTGTCGACCAGACTATGCTGCCACTCACGAAGTATCTGAAAATGTGTACGTACACTATATCACAGTGACCCTGTGTTGACCTGTAACAATCCGCCAGTGATTTGCACTTTGGGACTGTGTCATCTTCTATCGGGGTATTAACCAGAAAATGAAGAAAAAACAGTCGTGATCGTTTCATGTTAACTAGAAATAAAACGAAATCTGAACTTGAGGCTATTTCATATTTATTTCTTCGCCCAGGGATTGCTTGAATCCGTGGACGTCCGTGTGTCCGTCCGTCCGTCCGTCGAGTCCGGTCTATATCTGGGACAGTTTTCTATCTACAGTTCTAATTTTTGGTGAGTGGATACCCTATGGGGAAACGATGTGTCGCGTACCAAAATGAAGGTCAAGGTCAGAGGTCTAAGGTCACTGGCCTAAAAACCAGGAAATCACTGAAGTGTTCGTGTCCGGTCTATATCTGTGAACTTTTTCTATCCACAGTTGCAATTTTTTGTGAGTGGATACCCTAGGTGGAGACGATGTGTCGCGTACCTAAATTGAGGTCGCGGTCAGAGGTCAAAGGTCACTGTTGCCTAAAATCAGGAAATCATTGATCGTTGACAGTTTTCTATCTACAGTTCTACTTTTTGGTGAGTGGATGCCCTAGGGGGGAACGATATGTTGCATATCAAATGTAGGTGGAGGTCAGAGGTCAAAGGTCAGTGTGATCGAAAAATCACGAAATCATTAAAAATTTCTAAATTTTTTGAGTGGATTCAATAGGGGGAAATTAAGTGTCGCATGCCAAAATATAGGTCGAGGTCGAAGGTCAAAGGTCACTGTGTCCCGAAAATCAGGAAATTATTAAAAATAACATTTCTTTATATCAGTAGATACATTAGGGAGACACGATGTGTCACAAATCAAAATGTAGGTCAAGGTCAAAGGTCAAGGTCACTGTGGCCCCAAAATTGTGAAATTGTTAAAAATCATGATTTTTTTAGTCCATTGAGAAATTACGTGGAATCGTTTTGTCATGTACCAAAATTTAGGTCCAGGTCAATAGTCATGGTCACTGTGACCCCAGAATCAAGGTCAAAGGTCAGTGTGACCTTAAAAATCGGGAAATCATCAAAAAATTACTATTTTTTGTGAGTGGATTCAATAGGGGAAATGAAGTGTCGCATACCAAAAATTAGGTCAAGGTCAAAGGTCAAGGTCACTGACCCCAAAATCGTGAAATTCTTAAAAAATCATGATTTTTTGTGTCCATTGAGAAATTACGGGGAGACGGTTTGTCATGTACCAAAATTTTGGTCACGGCCAAGTCAAGGTCACTATGACTCCGGAATCAAGAAATCTTTAAAAATTATTTTTTTGTGCCAGTAGATACATTAGGGGGACATGATGTGTCATGTACCAAAATGTAGGTCAAGGCCGAGCATCAGGTCACTGTGACCCCCAAAATCATGAAATTCATAAAAAGTTTTTTTTGGTGTCCACTGATACATTGATGGAAGACGAGGAAGACGAGGTCGTGTAATGCGATGTTGGGATCTGTCTATTCATCCATTAACATTTTGTTGTCCATGCGATATGTCTAGTTTCAAGGTATAAATTGTTAGCAAACTTTGAGTATACCTTACTCGCATGGCAAAGAGGAGCCATACATTTTGAGATCAATTTCTCAAAGGTCAAGGTGACGGTCTTCCCAAAACTGAATCAGTTTTAGCTGACTATATATGTTAGGTTGGAATCTCTCCCCTACATGTATATGGCAGTTATCCTGTGGAGTTGTCTCCCATGTTTGAAACAGCTGCATTTAGTTAAACTGTTGTGAAATAAAAACCATAAATTTCATACCTGTTTATTAACTCAAGAACAAAGGTTTACTTCATGACTTACTTCTTCTTTCATGAAAAATTATCTCGACTGAAAGGAATCGATTTGTAGAAAAACTACTGTTTTCTTGTGATCGACTATTGTCGATTTCAGTGTGGGATATGTGAGCTCTCGGCTCTTGCTTCAAGGTCAACTAGTTAACAAGAGTTGAGCTCAGTTTAGTTTATCATTCAATAGAAGATGTGATATATGTTACAATCTCAGAAGCACAAAATTGTAGACCTTTCTCTGCATTACTAGTTATCAATTGGAATCAAGGCTATTAAACAACCTTGAAATTTGGACTAATGTAATTCCAGATTTACGGGCGTATATTGAAGCCCCTTGGGCTCTTGTTTGTTCTTGCATTTGTCTGGTTCCGTGCAATCGGCTGAAACCCGGTAGATGCCTGGTGTTTATACTTCGTAATTTGTTTCTTGTTTCTAGTGTTGGAGAGACAATTTGTGCGAAAATTCCTGTTGTTTTTGCTGCACGATCATTGCATGTTCGCCGAGCAGACATTGCAAATCTTGTTCCTCTCTCGCTGGACAGATTCCGGTTCTGCGATTATGAAGACCCCAGTTTTCAACACTCGTGAAGTCGGCGTTCGTTACTATTTTAATGTGTACGCATACTGCATGGAAGATATTTCTAGAGGAGATATGTGTCGAAGCAACAACGATAGTATTTACATTTTTCTTGTCTTGGGAATTTGTCCTGTGCAATGTCATCTTCACAAGTCCAGGTAAATCACAGAGGGTTTACCTGGACATTTTTGGTAATTCGAATGAGTTCTCGGGACGATGCCTCTATCATACATACTCGTACATTTCATCCCCCACGCTTGTTTTGAATTAGCGTGTCGGTATCCAATGCCTGTGGTTTTGCTTTGACGTCCGATGTCGATTTCATTCCGACATGAAAGCATGCACTTTGGCCCGCGCTGAAATCCAAACCTGTCACATTTCCTACCTCGCAGCGGATTGGCATATTCAGCTAGCTTAGCGCGTTCACTGATTGGTTTGATTTAGAGGAAACCCCTTGACCTATTTATATCCAGAACTAGTATGGGTAACTATAGCCAGTGTAACAGATCGATAGATACACTGGCTCGCGAAGATGGTGCAATGTAAACTTTGAACACCAACAACAACCAAATTTTTAGAAATCGGAAACAATAGAATTTTTCAGGTACCGATTTCGAAAAGTTTTGTTGTTGTTGGTGTTCAAACTTTTTCAAACTAAATTATATACGCAATATCCGGAAGGTGGCATCTGAAGAGGAAGCCAGATGCTGTTCAATGTAGCAAAATGTAAGGTAATGCACTTTGGCTTCAATAATCCTTGTCATCAGTACTTTATGCATGGGCAGGCGATAGAAGTAGTGACTGAAGAAATAGACCTGGGCGTAATTGTGCACAATAACTTGAAATCCAGCTCTCGTGTGGCAGCATGTGTTAAAAAGGCCAATAGAGTACTTGGCATGATAAACAGGACTTTCAGTGTTAAAGAACCACGAGTGATGTTGCAACTATATAAGTCATTAATTAGACCGCATTTGGAGTATGCTGTGCAGGCTTGGAGTCCTCATCTTTTAATAGAAAGGACATTGATTTATTGGAGAAGGTACAAAGGAGATTTACGAGGATGATTCCTGCTATACGTGATTTGTGTTATGACGAACGACTACAGCGTCTTCACTTGATCTCTTTGGAGAATAGGAGACTGCGCGGTGACCTTATTGAGGTATTCAAGATTATGAAAGGCTATGAAAAAGTTACACCTGACACCTGGTTTGCTTATAGTGAAATTACCCAAACACGAGGTCATACCTTGAAACTGAGAGTGAATCGCTCAAGGCTTAACATTAGAAAAAACTTCTTCTCTCAGAGAGTAGGCCTAGTCAATAGCTGGAATGCGTTGCCTCAATCTGCGATTGACTGTGACAGTATCAACCAGTTTAACAGACATGTAGACCACCATCTGCGACATATGGGAGTAACACGAGCCAGATTGGCTCCCTCTCCCCATCCCACAGCTCTGGATTCCTGAGATGTGGGGTACAGGTAAATACAGGTAAATAAGTAAATGCAATGATCGTGCAGCAACAGCAAATTTTCGCACAAATTGTCTCACCAACGCTGTCGTTGTCAACAAACAAATTTACTATAAACACCAGGTATATATAAATGATCTTGGGCACTTACCGTAAACACATGCAGCTCTTGCCAATATCTGCGCTACACAGAACTATCAATAAAACCAGCTAATAAAACTATCCAGTCTCCTCTCAAATTTGTCGTATCGTTTTGTCACCATAGAATTGCATGAATTATGAAAATCTGCTCGCACAAACTGGTAGAAGACATTGACGCAGACGATCCACTTTTCAGCATATTACTGCAGATAGTTTCTTGCTACCACGAAGACCTGGCATATTTCGAAAATGAGCTGCCTTTACAAATTCACTTCCTTGAAGACTAAACTCTGCTCCAGGTGTGTTTCCCCAAACAGACTCGTCCACAACTTGGAGAAAATCTTCACATGTATCCATACATCTGCTATCGGCTGAAACATGCCAGCTGAAATGTTCTGAAACTTTAAGCCCATTATTGGCGATCCAGACATCAGTACTTTGAGTACTTTCATTGTATCCTCTGATAACAAAAAATTACAATTCTCGACAGGATGACTCAGTGAGAAGGCTGAGGTATACAAAAACATATACTGTCGAAGAGTGAAGAGTATCTGTAGACATCGCGCATCCATCTTGGATCTTTCAAGGGAGATAATTCTGCAAAGTTGTTGTGGCGCGCTGTCACAAAATGGTGGGAATGGCGGACAGTTTTTACCAGGTACTTTTACCAGCTCTTTTTACATCTGTGTCGTCGTAAAGAAAGGGGCGGAAGTCAAGACAAGATGTTTTCAGCAATGCAACGAGCGGCAGCGATACTGTTGGGGACATCG
>JAVTVY010057409.1:0-31397 GCA_036873755.1 Hanleya hanleyi | reverse complement strand
TGTTTCTGTTTCTTGTGATGTTTTAAGTAGAAATACAGGCCTGTGAGGTCGTGCACAGCAAAATTTCCACTGAATAGTAACCGCAATGAAGGGCCCGTGAATCAATCAGTCAGTACTGACCAGTATCCACACCGTTTCACATAATAGCTGGTCAGTACTAGTTGGATACCATACAGTACCACAAGGCAAGAATTGAACAGTACTGCATGGAAACTGAATAGGAAAGCGAGAGAGAGAATTAAGGTTTAACGTCGCATTCAGCAATATTTCAGCTATATAGCGACGATCAAAGTAATCAATTCAAAAACTCGGTAAACTAAAACGTTAAAACAGGTACAAACATTCAAATTTGTACAACAAACCAATCTCTCTCAAATAGCCTAAAATACAATCCTCTTTCACTCTGCTAAAAAGATCTTCCAGCGTAGCTGCTCGATAAAAAGTATCTCTTACAGTCTTAAAATCTATGCAGTCTATGAGAATATGTTTCACCGTGAGAGAGAGAGAGAGAGAATTAGGGTTTAACGTCGCATTCAGCAATATTTCAGCTATATAGCGACGATCAAACAAAATTCTAAGTAATCAATTTAAAAACTCGGTAAACTAATGCGTTAAAACAGGTACAAACATTAAAATTTGTACAACAAACCAATCTCTCTCAAATAACCTAAAATACAATCCTCTTTCACTCTGCTAAAAAGATCCTCCAGCGTAGCCATTCGATAAAAAGTATCTCTTACAGTCTTAAAATCTATGCAGTCTATGAGAATATGTTTCACCGTGAGATCTTCATGGCAAGGTATACACCTTGGAATCGGCTCCTGTTTTAGTAAATATTCATGAGTTAATCGTGTGTGACCGATCCTACATCGTCTAATCACAGCTGGGTGCATGTCTCTGAAAAAATGCCTGTGTATTATCTATTGTCAGTCTTCCGGCATCTTTGCCCACTACATTTCCACATTTATATATTGCGTTTTTCCCATATAATACTCTGTAAAAATCATAATGTGAAAGCGGCTGGGATGAGTTAACTCACATACGTATATGGGATGAGAACGTGTGACGATGGCTGAACAATCAGGACACTCGAAACAAGCTGTAGGCATGACGCGCTCTAGCAATGTTTCTCTTAGAGTGTCGATGATATTTTACTAAAATATTGATTGAAGTAATTATTTAAATCATATGGAAAAAGAATTCTATATTTTTAACTTGATCACGGGTTGAAAATTCCCACTCACGAGAAGGAAAATACACAACAAAATCGCCTGACGGCTCAGTTGGGATGTAGTTCCCTTCTCCCAAATGAGGATTGTCATCTCCTGATCGAGTTATATGGGATTCTCTTAATGCCTCACTGGACACACTATCTAAGACCGACACGGGAAAGCCCCCATTAAACGGTCACGTCGAAGTTATTAACATTACAATTTGGTACAAAACAGAAGGGGAAGGACTTATGTGTAATGGAAGGTCCATGGGATGAGAGCTGGGGAAATCAAGTCCCATGTTTATCAGGGTTAGATTGCATGTATAATTTATCGGTCAGTGTGCTGTTAGTAGGGGATTTATCAGGCGAGACAACCAAAAGTTAGTATAAAAGCTAGTGAGCGAAGATAAAACAAAATAAGCTATCACCTTATTAGGGTGATGCGGCATGGTCATCATCCAAAAAGGGTGATGAACCTAAATCTACCCTCGTCCATGTCCGTTCAAAAGTGATGAACTGAGGCCAGCGCCCTTTTTTCATCAGCATTAAAGGTTGAGAACCAGGCATTATCCCAATAAAAACGTGATGACCCATCACCAATTTTCTGACTGTGCATTCGACAGTACAAGCCGTACCATTAGTTCAGCCTATCAAATATGTTACAATAGTGAATGTACGCTAGCTGAACTCAGAACTCCCAGTTTCGGTGATAAGGAGGAGTCGCATCTTGCGCTCTTATTGCAAAGAAGTCAGCATGACAACATCGTCTCCATGTCTTTCAGAAGCTATCCTGGGTACATATCTGAACATGGGACGGCAAGTGCAAGAGCGTTACCAGGGCTATTATATCAATCTTGTCTGGTGTGTTAACCTGAAACATAATATACAGCATCCTTCCCCTGATGATAATTGAGTGGATCATTCGACTTTTAGCACTTTGTTCGATTAGATTACTATATATATATTATTTTAAATTTATTTGTTGCATACTTGATGATAATTTATTGAAGCATTTCATTCCTATTTTTCAAAATTACTCAGTATTTTTGCTCAGCATTAACAATGCTTGAAATGGCAGTTCTGAGATTGCGGCATTCACTAACAGGAAATTGACTTTCCTTATATCAAAGTACATGTATCAATCAATCTCAAACAACTAAAACACGGTCAAAATATTGACGGCAATGAGGCTTATAGAAATATGCTGATTATATTTCAACCCAGCACATGTGAGATAATGGTTTATCCTTTCAATAAAATCACCCAATGTCCCCATTTAACAATAATAAGAAAGGTAAGTACAACAAATCAACTTCTGATTATTTTTCTACCGCGAAACCTTCGCACTGGAGAATATGAAAATAACTGGACTAACTATTTGGAGAAGCCAGAACCCACGACGCAAAGTAGCAAATCCTAAGACAAACACCACGAAAACATATTGCCCATGACACAACGCTTCCGTGATGTCCTGACTATCCAAATATCAAAACTAGAACAAAAATATTCGACTTTTACCTGCCATCCTGTGAAATATAAGTAAAGCATTGTGTTGCTGGGCCGCGAAATCAGTATGGGAAGCGGCCTGAAACCACAATTTCAGTAAAAATTCCTCACGTGAATGGGTGTGAGATAAACGTCTTATACTGATATCAGTGAAACGGCCGTATGCCCTTGTAATATATTTGGGCGAAGAATTATGCATTCACGAGACTGAACAACGTAAACCTAGCCACTCTGGTATCACTTGTATAACTTGTCAGGAAGTAGATTCTGACAGTGGTATCAAAAGCATAAAACTCACCGGATTCCTTATATCTGTACTTCGCCGGATAAAGACCGAAGAGCATCCGGTAAAGTATGAGATATCACTTTGCATCGGTTCCGCATAAAAAGAAGCCTGAAGCGCTCGGGATTTCTTTGTGAAAGGCGACCTTAGTTTAGTTCAATCTATTACGTGCATATTATTCTATTGCAAAACATTGGCTCGTACGATGAAACTTAACGGAATGATTTCTGTGGCTAGGGTTGATAAGGTATTATTTTTACTAAAATTTGTGTGGTTTTGTCCCGCTTCGAGGTTGACGTGAACATCTTCATGTTGCACTCGAAATGCCTGGATGAATGACGTTAGCTTTCAGGAAAAGATCCTGAAACGTGTTTTTACGCTGGGAGGTGTTTTTAGTCAAGGCAAATTCCACGATGGAGAATAATCTTCAAATTATCTCATCTAGTTGAAGTGTTTTCCAAGTCTCTTAGCTGATACTTGCTCAATTCATGATGAACAAGGTTCGAAGCTTAGGGGTAAACCAAGATAGCGTTCTCAGCATTTGCCCAGTGGTTCAGTTGAGTGACGATATTACTGAGTTCGTTGATATTTTCACCTTACTCTTGAACTAATAAATTCATCCAGCTTTAGGATGAATTGACCGGATTCTCTCTGGCGTTAATTAAAGACACGATCAACCTAAGATTGCTGCACTCATTGGTGCAATGACCGCACTCAGAGCGCGTCGTGACGGGCATCACATCTTCCATAGTTTTTTTTATATCTCATCTTATCAACATCAATTATCATAATGACATTTGGAATACGAATGCTGATAGTTATTTTCACATTAAAAAATAAGGTACATGTAGTCCTTACGTACTCGGCTATTCAATTTGATTGAAGTTTACCTCACCGACTACTGCGCCCAGATGTTTCAAGAGAGACTTCAAAGTACTTAGACTGTTGAAAAATCCTCTTTCTAGAAAAAGGTCTATTTCCTTTTATTGGAGTATCCCGTTGGTGCGCTGCATGATACATGTAAGTGGCATTAAATTGAAATATGGTAAAATTACTCGCCTCAAGAAAAAGTGTCGCAATCACCATTAGTTCGAATGAATTTACACAAGGATTTAGAATGCATTTATTTTCGGAATGGATTCCAAATCTTAGATAGCACGAAATCGCTCTTTGGCTAACTACAGGGTATTACTGCAATTCAATGAGCTAGTCAAAGCAAGATCGATAGCTCAGTTTGAAACTCCTATCGAGGTCCGCCGATTGCTGAATCTATTGTGCAGTGTATTGGCGTCAATATTGGGTAGAGAATTAGCGTTATCCGAGAGACCAGATAACGACACTACCTACAGCATATTTGGAAGATAAAAAACATAGACGAAGTAGAAATCGACTAACACATCGACATCATGTGTTTCTAAGAGAGAGAGAGAGAGAGAAAGAGAGAGAAATATAGCGACGATCAAACAAAATTGTAAGTATTCAAGTCACTAACATAGTAATCCAGCGCATTAAAACATACACACATTAAAACTTTTGTAACAACTCGATTTCTTTCAAATAACCCAGGATGCAATCCTCCCTCACCCGACTAAAAATAACTTCCAAAGTAGTCGCTCGATAAAAAGCATTATGTGTTTCTAATAACAAGTGCTAGATTGCCAAGATGCTAGATCCCGAAGTGAGTTGCTGTGTCCGTATTAGCTTGTCCTTCGTCGCCTGGCATGAGTAGCACAAACTATGCAAAGCAGGAATAAGATACAATTCTATAATCATACCCATAACTACTTGTCAGTGCGCCGCATCGTTTCCACCACCCTTTTAATGTTGGGTGTTTAATTCCCAGCATTTTCTACTCACAGCTGGGATTGATTATGAAAGTTTCTGTAAAATCTATTATGTTTCGTGAACTAACGGTTGAAAAGTAGTGTAACACAACAGAAGGTGTAAAAATGCTAGGGCACGAGCTGCGCCCTTGCCTTAAAGTATACACTCTTCTACACCGGCAATCCATTCATGAATGATTTATGGGTAACCATATAGAAGTATTACTTCTTAAATAAAACAAAAACCTTATGATGGAGAATGCCCCACTATGATAATTTTTGTCACACGACGAATAGCTCTCAACAGTTACAGTTCGTGTTATTGTCAATTTCGCAGAAATACTAGTCGTATAGAATCTCGTTGAAACGGGTTATACTAATTCGTTATTGCAGTACTTTCGAAGTTTGGTTTTATAAGTTCAGCTTAGCCTATAACTGCTGTGCAATTTCTATTAACTACCAAGAACGATGTTTCTCGCGTTCATCTGTTTTGTAATAAACAATTCAATGGATACATTAACGCTGGTAATTTCAAAGTCTTCTTGATAATTCATATTCAGAATGTCGTGGTACACGGAAGAGCACGATCGATTTCCCGTAACATTGGACACGATGCTCTAATATTGCTACGATACTTACGTGTCTGAGCAAACTAAGACGGGTATTCTCCAACACGAGTGTTTTGCATAGCTTTCGTAATGGTTTCCTGTCAGTTTAATCAGCTCCATCTTTACGCAATACGAAAAGAATTGGGAAATGGGCTGTTCATCATTCAATCAAGTATTTATGATGCTATGTGCCTCAAACTAGTCAGGAATGCCAAGAGGCTCCGTAGACTAGAATCGGAAATGAAACTTTCGCTCATTTCCCTTCTCTCAATCTATCCACCAGAGACGCTTCCTGTGAATCTAATACAGAATGTGTGAAACGTAGGGGGCGAAAGAAGAAAAGGCGAAATGAGTTCATAGGGGAAATTAGAATTCATAATTTCCTCTTTGCTATAAGAACTTTATTGATTTTCGATCAAAATTCAGATATTCATTTATTCCCTCATCTACTTTAAATGAACACTCATTCCAATAATCGATCCACCAAGAAAGCTGCAGGGCTTTAAAAGTATGTCCGACATTCTACCACTGTTGGAGTATACAAATGCTAAACGCCCCCAAGTGGGTGAGCAGCATGAGATTTGTACCATGTCTGTTGCCACGAGTGGAAGATTAATTTCCTCTACATGATGGCTGTACATGGACAGTCACACACGTTCGGCTAATCTAATCGTAGTGAGCTATATCGTCGCTATATGACCGAAATACTGCTGAACGTGACGTTAAACTCTCTCTTGCTCTCTCTCTCTTTCATCACAAGTGCTATAGCTGGGTTTAAAAACGAACACGAATGCTGGAGATGGGCAATGCAATGGGGGTTCCCAGTATCGGTCTTAGACGGAATAATCAGTGAGGCGTGACCCGCTTTGAATTCCCCCTGCAAATTGGTGGGTAGTTGAGTTTCGTTTCTCCCTCTGATACAATTTGGAGGCATGTTTTCTTCAGTTATACCTGGTATAAATTAGGTAATATGCAAAGTACTCGACTATTCCAACAAATTTTCATTATGCTTGTCCTAATGAGTATTTGGTGACTTTAAGTTGAACATATGGCAGATATTGCTAGATAGAGATACGTTGGAGGATAGAAAGAAACCAAAATCATCTTCTCGGAAATCTACAGGCGAAGCTCAGATCTAGTATTGAGATATAAATCATCACAGGGATCATTTTTGGTTCTTATGATGTTTTTAGATATGCAGTCGGAATACAGGCCTGTGGCGTCATATTTGACTTATTGTCAGATTCCGGCATGTTGTCCCATCACATTTATATGTTGCGTTTTTCTCCATATAATATAATGTAAAACTCATAATGTAAAAGCGACAGGGATACGTCATCTCAAAATACGTATATGGGATGAAAACGTACGACGACGGTTGAACAACCACGACGCTCGAAACAAGCTGTAGGCATGACGCGCTCCAGCAACGTTCCTCTCAGTGTCGTTGGCTCATTCACCCCCATGGGTTAGTTTATAGGGATAGAGAGATCGCGTGCCCTTTCTATACTACTCATCGCGCACTACTCATCGGGCATGCGCAGTCGACCCATTCTACTGTAGGGTGCAATTCTGGCCCATGGAATCTCAGGTAGCGAAAACCCCAGGTCTCTCGCCCCACCCTATCCCGCGCCACATCTATAGGGATAGGGAGATCGCGTGCCCTTTCCATACTACTACTCATCGCGCATGCGCAGTCGACCCATTTTACTGCAGGGTGCAAGCCTGGCCCATGGAATCTCAGATAGCGAAAACCCCAGGTCTCTCGCCCCACCCTATCCCGCGCCACACCTATGCGACCCGCTGTGCAGTGAGTAAAGCTGAGGAGGAGGAGTAGAACACGCCACGGATTATACTAGGAAGATAATATGGAAAAAGAATCCCATATTAACTTGAGCAAGGGTTGAAAACTCCCACTCCCCAGAAGAAAAATAAATCTCGCCTGACGGTTCAGTTGGGATGTAGTTTCCTTTACTTCGTGGAAATTTTCATCTCATGGCCAAGTTAAATGGGATCCTCGTAATGCCTTACTAGACACCATATCAGAGGCCGATATAGGAATGCTCCCATTGAACACGTCACGTCAAAATTGTTAACAATAAAAAATTTTACAACACAGATTTTTACAACACAGAAGAGGATAGGGGATTTGATAGGGGATTGGTCATTTTTCTGTCGGGAGAATCAAAAGTTCGTACAAAAGCGAGTGAGCGACTAGTCTTTTGTGATAAATGCCGTCATTTTCATCTGACGACGATACAGCTCACCAATCCCCAGTGTACGAGTTGTCACAGCGCATTTCCATCATAGCTTTCTAGATTTGTATCTAATTACAAGCGTCTAGTCCGTCATTCATAATTCAGCCGTCGTCCATTAGACAATATCCGCGTCCATAATCCAAAGACCTATTCCATATAACAGTATTAGCACAAAATTCAAAAAGACAATCATAGTATACATAAACATAGGCTTGTTTCCTGCAAGAGAGAAGCGGTCAATAGTTTTCAATGATGCCGACAAGACATCACGATGTTCCAAAAATATCAAGTTACGAAACGTAGCGCCATAGATCCTGCACGCTACGTTCGCATTATACCGCTTATGCCGGTGCTAGGGGCCGTGTGGTCATATCAGCCAAGTTGCCACATGATCAGGTACAATAAAAGCGTAACACATATCACGAATCGTTAAATTCTTGTATGTGCTTTAGAATATTTTAAGCGGAAGACTGTATTGTAAAGTCATTGGAAACTGGCTACCCCCGTTCAAAGGCGAGGAACTGAGGCCATCATCCTTTTCCATTACCAGTAAAACGGTAATGACCAGGCATCATCATCATAGGTCATCCAACCTTTTTTCTGACTGTGTGCAATCGACGGTACAAGCCCTACTATGCCATTATTTCTGCCTATTCCCGGTTTTAGTGGAAAGGAGGAGTCGCATCTCGGCCTCTTACAGCGAATAATTCAGCACAACAACATCGTCTTCGTGTCTTTGAGAGAAGCTATCCTGGGCAAGTATCCTCGAGAGCAACAAATGGCAGAGCGTTACCAGGTCTATTCCATCTATCTTGCCTGGTGCGCTAACCTGGAACATAATATACTGCATCCTTCCCCTGATGATAATTTAGTGGATCATTCGACTTTTAGCACTTAGTTTGATTAAATTAGCATATATATTTCAATTTATATCTTCAATTTAAATTTATTCATTGCATCCTTGTAATCTACATGATGATAATTTATTGGAGCATTTCACTCCTTCCACTCCTTTGAGTGAATGAGTCTATTTGGAGTATTTTGCTGTACATGAGCAATGCTTGAAGAGGCAGTTCTGAGATTGTGGCATTCACTATCCCCAAATTGATATTCCTACATCAAATCATCTGACTAAAATTAGATCGGTCACACTCAAAAAACTGAAATATGGTCAAAATATTGACAGCAGTGAGGCCGTCAATATGCTGATTATATTTGGCGAACGATAAAAAGCGTTCAACTCGATAATTCCTGATGAAGTAGTATCGATTTCCACGAGAAGAGAGGGATATTATTGCATTGCGTTGTATGATTTATTTATTAGTTGGCCAGTTAGCGCTATATTATATTAATTTCGTAGTAATTCGTTCTATAACTATAAGTCTACTGTTTTTTTCCGCACTTATTATTCACGTACTCACCGCTTCGGAGAAAGTTTCGTAAATACATCCCAATGTAGACTTTCATGGAGATTTTTCCCTCAGTAGTGTCCCTCCATGACCTCAATAAATATTACAATCTGCATAAATTTCCTCTCATTGAAGGTTGATGCAGCGCCCCATATTCTCGGTCCGTGTGTCGCTTAACATTTAAATTTTCAACTCTTAAGTTTAACAGTTCACCAAATTATTTGTTTTTGCTTTGGCAGTTCGACGAATAAAAAAATGGAGGTTTAATTCTTGTTTTGATTCTTCAACGGAACTGTACCGTTACACGGACCATTCTCCATTCACACCTTGCATCGGTTGGTCGGCGTCGGGCATCCCAAGTATTTGTTCTGAATAAGAAATTGCCGTATATAAATACATCCCCGTTTGGGTGGTACTGTTCTATCTGGCGATCAAATAGTTCATTATTCTCCATGAGTTATAGGGCCATTACATCATCGCTCTGACATCTGTGTATCTATATACCGCTCAAGCCGGTGTTAGGGACCGTGTGAACATGTCCCGCATGATGTCCACATGAACAGCCACAACAAAATCGTGACTGGGATACAAATGGTTACAGGGATCTCTTTTGGTTATTGTGATGATTTTGGAAATAGGAAGTCAGTATATTTACCTGTGGGGTGATATAACTTAGTGTCAGTACGCTGGCATCTTTTCCCACCACCCTGTTAATGTTGCGTTTCGTTTATATCCGTGTAGTGTTCACGTTCACCGCTCTTCGGTCCGTGAAAAGGCTGGTAAACAAAACACATTTTCTTTCACCGTTTATCATGTAGCTGTGTGAACGATTGAACAAAATTTCCTACATATTCTCCTATTGTTCAGTTTCCTTGATCGTACGTACGACTAGCAAATCGTATCTAGGACTCGGTCATAGTGTATACTCGAGTAAAGAATGATATCGCTCTCTTTTTTTTTCCACGACGACTCGTACACACAAACAATTGTTCCTGGTTGTGATAGGTGTTATTATTCTACAAAGGTCGTAAAATTCGACGACAGAAAACTCGAAAATTGAATGTTCAATCTAACATCCACAAGTCGCAGAATAGAAACAAAGTGAATGTTCCAGGTCCGTGTAACACTTAACAGTTCAAATTAAATCCAAGTTGAATCCAATGATCGAAAATTTAACGCTCAATTTCAATTTTCGTGTGTATGTTTGCTTAAAGTAAGAGATCTAAAATCAAATATTGCAATAATTAACCATTCTCTCTCAATTTTTGATATTTTGGAAAAACCCGTGACGCGAGAGGGGTTGACAACTGTCCATATTGTACCAGAAATGACATGAGCCAGTAATGTGATCTATATTCCAATGCCCAGCATACATTCAATATTTCATGAAATATAATCCTGGCAGTGTGGCATGAACCAAATAGACAGCTGAGTTGGAAGACCAGTGCCACTCATTTCCTTGTACCGATTGTGAACTTTATCTCTATAATTTGTGCTGAGGATACCAAATCTCTTGAAATGGGCTTTAACTGATGTGCTATGTTTTGAAAAAGCTCGAATTATTTCGTTTGGAGCGGTAATCTTTATGAAGAAGCGTATGAACCAATATCAGATGATACTGATACTAACTAACTAACTCACTCTTCTAAGTTTCTTAAAAATAACACTTTACGACAGGGTATTGGAGAGCCACTATTCGTTAGTTGACATATCGATAAGGTCTCCAGATTAGTTTTCAACATTAATGTTTCGACTATCCTATACATATTATTCATATAAATACCGACAAAGATTTTAAAAGTCTGAACACTGCGGAAATTCATAGGCTACAGGATTACCCCATATCAGTGGATTCCAGTTTGAGCAAAACAATTTGAGCTGCTAATAGGAAGCTGGACAAAAACTACGGCAGCTTAGTCAAATACCAGTGAATGTTTTGAGAGTAATTGCTTTGCAGCTATTTCTGCAGTTTCATTGATGAATCCATCCTATCTCAACTGCTATGCCGCTGCAGAGATATACTTATCTTCATCTGAAACTCGACTGAGTTTTCCTTATCTGAACAATGAAACGTCTTTTACACCATGCTACCTTTATTGGAGGCATAGTTTTTTCAGATGATAATTGAGTACAGCTCTATGTCACGTCATACTGCGAAGATAAGGTAGTAAACCTTTGTCGTGAATAGCACAGATTATACTTCTGAACAATGTACGCTAATGTTTTTGAAATCGAACAAACGATAAGAAATGTATGGCTATACTCACATATTCCTTTCAGTAATATTTTATTTTCTATAGATACGGCCTCAAGCGATATCACCTGGTAAAATATGGAAAGAAATACTGCTTCTTTTAATAGCGCTGAGTAATTGAGTTAAAATTACGCCATTTTTGAGGAATAGAGATCATGGTCGCTCTTGATTATGACCGTTTTCTTCCATTGCACACACAGTGTTCTCGGAATTGAACATAATATCATTGGTTTGAAGAGATGATAATAAAAGGTAATTCAAAGAAAATATGACATACATGTACCTTTTCGTTTCAAATTCTGTCGGGGATTTGAGATTCAATATATCATAGAAATGTGGCGAATGCCTACACCAGATTCGTTAGAGTAATTGTCCTCCAGAATACTATCATCCATCCATGTTGTTTGCAGTCGTGTTCCCGAAACGCAGGACTCTGAAACATATGTCACTCACCACTCCAGTACAAATGCATGTGTTTATCTTAACCATTGTTACCTATAAGGTGACCGCGAAAATTTTCCCAAAATTATAGGAAAGTTGGTCACACAGAACAAGCAACATCTGATTAATATATCAAAAGACAATTCAGACTAAAGGTTTTAATTGTTTTCCAGCAAAAAAAACACGATCTTGTCCCAAAACGACCAAAATACCAATGCCACCCACTCGCTACTACCCCTAAAAGTGTATTTTTCATCTGGGACGCAGGCGCCACCCACGAGCTACTGACTCGAAAAGCAAACCAACGGTTCTTTTCGGAGTATCAATTCCAAATATTATTCATTTATTAGAAAAAAAACTAAGAAGACCTCAAATAAACAACAACAAAACCAAGTCGACCGGTTGAACATCAACCCTCAATGGTAATTCCAACTGCTGGAGGAGGAGGGGAAGGGGGAGGGACATATGAATGTAGCACTGCTGTAGACATAAGACGGTTAAAGGCAAACTTGGTCAGAATTGGACAGTTCACTGCCACGTTGGAGCGACTGGCCAAGTTTGGGAAGTCCTCCTCCCTGCATCGTAGTCGAGTTTAGAAATTCTGATAGAGGACCCTTTTCACAGAGATGAGACGAGTGGGAAGAGAGAAACGAAATAAAGACCAAGAGGCTTCATAAATCTTCTAAGCAAACACCGCGATCAAAAATATTGATGTTTCTGAGCCATTAAATATATCCGTTTATTGGTAAAATCTCAATTCATACCGCTTTTCGTGAAATCATTAAAGTAGATGGATTACGCTAAAATTGTTGAAGGTGTTGGAGGATGTGAAGGCGGAACAATAATGTTGTGTGTTCCGATTGTTTGAATTGTTGGCGGATCAAAAACCTTGGGAGATACAGGATGATTGTATAACTTAGACCCGTAAACAATATGTTCAGTCACTACTAAAATATACTAGTTATTTTTCACGAGTTATATATGGAGGATTAACAAATACCGGTTTCCAGATAGAGAGATGTTAATTATCACATTCATGGACATTTTCCACGATTTCATTCAGAGCAAGATGTCGCCTATATTAACCAGAAACTATGCTATCGCCAGTCTCGACCTTAGATTAGGGGATTCGGAGATATCATAGTCACAGGGCACACGTTCCGTTGGCAGATACAAACACTAATTCAATATTAAGTAAACATAAATAAATAATAAACAACATTTAGCAAGAAACATAACTAAAAATTTCACAGTGAATTCATGATCGAACAAAAAGTTCTATTTACAGTTCAAATAGATTGCATATAGCCACCAGGCGTAATTTAGCCCTACTGTGCCGCCACCAGGCGTAATTTAGCCCTACTGTGCGTTACCGCTCAAGCCGGTGCTAGGGGCCTTGTGGTTATGCCATCCAAGATGTCCACATGAACAGCTTCAATAAAAGCATCTCTGAGATACAAACCATCACAGGGGATATCTTTACCATCACAGGGGATATCTTTACCATCACAGGGGATATCTTTTTTTCTTGTGATCTGTGGGGTGATATGACTTATTATCAGTAAACTGGTGTGGAGGCGAAGAATGTCCAATGGCTACGAGTGTCCGGCTCCTACATGTATCTATTAGCCCAGCTAGGACATTTTCCTCCACATTGGCGGTAGGATGTGTCCGTTCTTAGTTGCAATAGGAAAGGATATGAAAAGGAACACTTATCCCCAGTACGCTCTTAGCCATCTCACCGACATCTTTTCCCACCACCTTTTCCACCGTATGTTGCTTTCTATTTTAAGGCGCACTAGAGCTGCGTAGCCCCACAAGGCGGTGTATAGCCCACCAGACATAGCCATGTAGGCGTCGATTAGCCCCTTTTTGCGCTGTAGTGCATCTGGACGTTGCAGGCGTTCAATAGTCCACATCAGGCGTCCTCAGCCTCTTGCATATCGCTCCAATTGACTAACCTTCCAGCCATCTTAAAACTTGTGTGGACCGGCCTATGTTTCTATCTCAGTTCCGGCTGAATTGAAAGGTCCCTTGTGGTTGACCTGGAATTTACCGCAAATATTAAACCCTCGGGACTATCTCGTCACGACCAGGAGTACCACGGTCAGTACCCCTGGACTAAATGGAGGTTGTGACCAATACCTGAAATTCTCCACCTAGGTTCATCCAGTACGAATTGTAAAGCTTGCTTAAATGAATTAGCCGACTATGGTCTGCAATAGAATTGCTCTCGTGCACGGAGATAATTTATATTACACGGAAGTTAGCGAGTATGATCAACTCGAATACTTGTTACACGAAGGATTAATCCTCTCAGGTCTGCGATTTTTGGCACGTATCTTAAATATTTTACCCTTTCAACTATACAGCCACTGTCATTTTCCTAGAAGGCCATTTTGATAGATTTATTGGCCTGATTTTAAAATTGTTTGTATTTACCTGATTTTCTTCGCAAAACCTGTATGACAAATTAGTAAATACTAATCTGATGATATATAAAATGGTGTTTTCCACTATCAGAAATATTGAAAAATTAAAAAATGACGCCAGTTTTAATCTAACCATTATCTTTTGATCGGGTTATGGAAGTAGGCTCAAACTGATTCCAATACGATAATCTACTAAGTCCCGGAGTGTCAGCTCTCAATCTTGTGTTGTTCTGGCGATAGGATGGCGAGTTTGGTAGGGGGTGGTCATATTCCCCCTCAGATCAGATAGGTTTAAATAAAAACGACTCGCTATCCTCGACCAACTGTCTGACACTTAACACTGAAAATTCGTGCACGTCTTCCACACAGAAACGACAATCATGCATGCTGATGGCAATTACTCAATATTTTCTTGGCCTATCACTGCAAATATTGAATAGTTATGGACAAATCTCTGGGTTGTACATTAGATTTGCGACCGCTTTGACAGAAGATGTAAATTAGATTTCATACGGATCTGTGGACGCGAGGCACAACCCAACATCATAGGCAATTGGCATGAGCAAAATGTGAATGAAGGCATTTTGGAGACATTTAATTACGAATTTAATTAGAGCGTTTTATATTCCATTTCGTCCCGATAAATTGCGTGGTTAGATCGATGGGGAATCAAATACCAATCAGTGTGTGCATATTTTTGCTTCCACGAAATTGGTCGCGTGTTCGTGTCAAATGTGTTTGTAAATAGACTGGCTATTGCTCTATAAATTTGCCTCCTGGTTATGGCGAATAATTACGACTGTCATACAGACAGTCTGGAGCAGATGATCCCGGTGATTTTCATTTCAGTTGTAATGAAAGATGCGGTATGATGAAAGAGAAATCGTGACTGCCTCAAGACGTTTATTTTTAACCAAGGTCAAAGCGATACAAAGCATGTAATTCGAATGACTGATCTAAAAATAATGTAGCTAACACGCAAGAAGTGTTTACTGCTTTCTTTGATGCTATTTATTACGCGGCAACAATACACAGAAGGTCAGTTTACCCGCGAAATATCTCTCTTGCTGTTTTGAATACGAAAATAAATTTTGCCGAAGCTCACAGTCAAAGTGAATAAATTTAAAGGAACATAATAATGGTGGTAAAAAATGATGCCAGAATAATGACAAAAAATAACATTACCCCACAGTCTGTATATTTCTAAAAACATCACAAGAACCTGTGATTATTTGTATCTTAGGCACGCTTTTATTGTTGTGGTCGTTCATGTGGACATCTTGAATGACATGACCACACCGGCTTGAGCGATATTAGATACAAAACGATGAGGTAATAGGCTTATCAAGTGATTTGATGAACAACGTGACCGTGAGATAGACGAAAAGGCCCAAACGAAGTAGTATTAATAGAACGCAAGTTCTCACTCAGAACAGAGGCCCAGTTACCAGTTACAAAACAACAACAACAATGAAGAATGAACGTTTGAAAATGGGTTCTAGTTTGTTTTTGGGTTTTTCAATAAACAACAGAAATAATGATATTCTCAACCAAAAGATAGAGTATTGGTCACAATGGTTGGTACAACGTTCAAAGTTTCAATCATTGACAGATCAAAGCTGAATGTGGTGCTCCGGGCGGTTACCTTGGGTATTTCCTCTGTGGACACTCGAAAGACTCTCTCCTTTATGGAGTTTTGGTCGACTTGGAAATTCGAATAGTGCACCATTTCGGAGAGTCTATGAAAAATCTTAGGAACGCCACAGCAAATAAACGACTCTTCCAGAAAAAGTGAGAATGGTGAGCTGGTTTGATTCAAAAACTGCATACCATATTGTCGCAATTTATTTTTCTTCGGTGTGCCGTGTTTCCACCTCAAACGACAACTGTTGACCAGGAGTATGTTTGCCTCAACGTTTCGAAATGCAGTGTTAAAACACTTTCAACCCTACCAGCTTTTAATGAGAAGGCGACGAAGCGTCAAATTCGATTTGGATTTCAACCACAACTACATTAATTACAATACATAATCCATATACTGGTTTAAGGTACCGTAGAAGAACTCTCGTTTTTTTTAATTTTGATGCTCAGTTTCAGAATTGAACATTATAATTTTAATCTTACGAAAATGGAAACTTGAAATTCCAGTTCTAAATAGTGAAATTGTAAAGAAGTGCTACCCAGATGTACATGTAGATGTGAGAATTGAATGGCTAATTTCTCACATTTGACGTTTGCACTAGTTTTATCATAAAACAATTTATTCCAATACATAGTGTGGTATCCTGAGAATTATCCCCATTTGACCATATTTTGATATATGATGTAATAGACTAATACTTGGGAGGACTCGGCATGAGTCCGGGGGTCGGTAGCCCTGATGTAACTTCGTGTTGATGTACTAGAATACACTTCTCATTTATCGGACCAATTTGACTTGTTTCCTCTATCCATCGGGTACTCTGCCTATTACGACACATAGTTATCGGAATATTGAAATTGAAAATTTTATCAACAACATGAACAAATTGGATCGATTTTCTTCATTACTGAAAAAAAAATGAGTTTACAGTAAACTACTACAAGAAAGACACGCATATTTTAATAGAGAGTTATCTTCTTTCAGAATTCGAGAAATTGAGGATTTCAAATTAATTCATACCTTTACGTCTAGAGTAACCAGTATAATGTTTATGTAATCTTGACTGCTTTTCAAAAATATATGGATTATCGTATCTCTATGGCATACATCTGTCTGATGTTACTGAGTGTATAAAAACCTCCCAGGGGGAGCTAGAAACCCTTAAGCTTGGCATAATAGTGTTTGTGTGTGCAGGAATCCAAACATTTGCAAATGTGTATTAGAAGTGTGGCCAAGATTCGTTGTGTTTTCTTCCTTCATATTGTTTCATCTACATCCTATCCTGCGTCGCAAAATACACAAAGGACCAAGGTAGCTAGCGACAAGTGTAGCTTGGACCGATTGATCAGCTTTTTACTCATTACGGTCCGTGCCGTATGAATACCATGTTTTTTTTACATCTCCATGATTTTCACATGAACAAACACAATCTCAGCGTGACTGATATACATACTCCGGAAAACGACTGGGAAATTCATTTGAAGAATAATCGTCAGCGATTAAAATTTCATGTAAAGAACATCAAGTCTTGCTGATATCAGTGGAAATTGTTGACCGCTTCTCTAGTGCAGCAAACCATCTTGTATTTGCATTATTTTTATTTCTTATACACTCGGAATTTGTGCTAACTGTTGGTGCTTTCGAAATAGGTCTATTGCTGACGCGGAAATTCTTTTATGGACGGCGGCTGAATATTGACTGTTGGACCTCCCGCTTGCTGTACTGAACACATCATCAAAAGTTACTAACAATATGGATGCATATGAAAAATATGAAATATGTCCTGTCGTATTCTACATCACGAGAGCTGGTCTTATTTTTGAACCAAGTTGAATAACTCCGGAACAGAGCACATGAACTCGCTAGCGTTGTTAATTGGTCAATTGGGATTGAGGGAGTGAAGAGAGAGAGAGAATTAAGGTTTAACGTCGCATTCAGCAATATTTCAGCTATATAGCGACGATCAAACAAAATTCTAAGTAATCAATTCAAAACCTCGGTAAACTAATGCGTTAAAACAGGTACACACCTCGTAGGAGGAAACTTAACCGAATGACTTCTATGGTTGGGGCTGAGACTAGCCCAATTCATGATGAACAAGATTCGAAGCTTAGTGGAAAACCAAGATAGCTTTCTCAGCATTTGTCCAGTGGTTCAGTTGAGTGACGATATTAGAGTTCGTTGATATTTTCACCTTACCCTTGAACTAATGCATTCATCTAGCCTTTATATAGGGTGGATGGTCTGGATTCTCTCTAGCGCTAATTAAAGACACGATCAATCTAAGATTGCTGCACTCGTTGGTGCAATGACCGCACTCAGAGCGCGTCGTGACGGGCATCACGTCTTCCATATTTTTTTATATCTCATATTATCAACATCATTTATTATAATGACATTTGGAATACGAATGCTGATAGTTATATACACATTCAAAAATAAGGTACATGTAGTCCTTACCAGCTCGGCTATTTAATTTAATTGACAACGTTCACCTCACCGGACACTGCGCCCAGATGTTTCAAGGGAGACATTTCAAAGTACTTCGACTGATGAAAAATCCCCTTTCTAGAAAAGGATCTATCTCCTTTTACGAATATCCCATTGCTGCTCTGCATGATACATGTAAGTGGCATTAAATTGAAATATGGTGGAATTACTCGCTTCAAGAAAAAGTGTCGCAATCACCATTAGTTCGAAAGAATTTACCCAAGGATTTAGAATGGATTTATTTTTCGGAATGGATTCCAAATCTTAGATAGCACGAAATCACTCTTTGGATAACTACAGGGTATTACTGCAATTCAATGAGCTAGTCAAAGCGAGATCGATAACTCAGTTTGAAACTCCTATCGAGATCCGCCGATTACTGAATTAAATCTATTGTGCAAGGTATTGGCGTCAATACTGGGTAGAGAATTAGCGTTATCCGAGAGACCAGATAACGACACTAACTACAGCTTAGAAAAAAGATATAAAACATAGAAGTATAGAAATCGACTGACACATCGATATCATGTATTTCAGAACGGGATATCTAAAATCAAGTGCTAGATCCCCAAGAGGCTATATCCCCAAGTGAACTGCTGTGTCCGTTATCGCTGGCCCTTCGTCGCCTGACATCAGTAGCACAAAATATGCAAAGCAGGAATAAGATACAAGTCTATAATCATAACACCCAATTATTTTACTCCAATGCAAACATGAACGTCAACTGCCCATTATCATATAGTGCTGTCTTCATTGACAACCGTTGAATGCTTCTCTCCAGCTCGAAATCATCTTGGGGTTTCTTTTAATATCATGCATATTTGAATTGGATGCTCACTGTCGTATAAAAAAGGACCTCCGGTTGTTGGCGGAGATGTTCATTTGTGGATGACGGCTAAATACCGAATATCGGATCTGTGGCCTAGAATTAGAGCAGTGTCGCGACTATGAAGACTGGTTCTGTACTATTGTCCGCGCTCAGGCTCAGCATTTTCTACTAACAACTGGGATAGGTTACGAAAGATTCTGTAGAATGTATTAGGTTTCTTGAACTAACGGTTGAAAAGTGTGTTTGCGTAGTATAATAGAACAGAAGGTGTAAAAATGCTAGGACACGAGCTGCGCCCTTGCCTTAAAATATACACTCTCCTACACGGACATTCAATTCATGATGGATTTACGGGTAACGATATAAAAATATTACTTCTCAAATAAAACAAAAATATTTCGATGGAGAATGCCGCGCTATGATAATTTTTGTCACACGACGAAGAGCTCTCAGCAGTTACAGATCGTGTTATTGTCAATTTCCCAGAAATACTAGACGTATTGAATCTCGTTGACACGGGTTATACTAACACGTTATTGTAGTATTTTCGAAGTTTGGTTTGATAAGTTCCGCTTAACTTAACTGCTGTGAAATTTCTATTAACTACCAATAACGTTGTTTCGCGCTACCATTAACGCGGGTACTTTCAAAGCCTTCCTGATAATTCATATTCAGAATGTCGTGGTACACGGAAGAACACGATCCATTTCCCATAACGTTGGACGCGATGCTCTAATACTGCTACGATCCTTACGTGGCTGAGCGAACTAGGACGTGTATTCTTCAACACGAGCGTTCTGTATAGCTTTCATAATAGTTTCCTCTCAGTTTACTCGGCTCTATCTTTACGCAATACGAAAAGAATTGGAAATAATTGGGCTGTTCATCTTTCAATAAGGTATTTATGATGCTATGTGCCTCAAACTAGTCAGGAATGCCAAGAGGCTCCGTGGATTGGACACGGAAATGGAACTTTCGCTCATTTCCCTTCTCTCAATCTATCAACCAGAGAAGCTTCCTGTGGATTTAATAAGAATATGTGAACATGGTCCGGGAGGGCGAAAGTTTCAGCCACAACAGGAGCACACAGAATTTAGACGAAGGCGAAATGAGTTCATAGGGGAAATTAGTAATCAACATATCCTCTTTGTGAAAATAACTTTACTGATTTTCGATCAAAATTCAGTTATTCTCTCATCTAGTTTAAATGAACACTCATTCCAATAAGCGATCCACCAAGAAAGCTGCAGCACTTTAATAGTATGTCCGACATTCTGTGACTGTTTAAGTATACAATTGCTATACACCCCCAAGTGGGGAAGCATCATGAGATTTGTACTATGCCTGTTGCCAGGATGGGAAGATTAATTTCCTCTACATGATGGCTGTACATGGATATATAGTCACACGTGTTCAGCTAATCATATCTTAGTGAGTTATATCGTCGCTATGTGACCGAAATACTGCTGAACCTGATTTTGAACTCTCTCTCTCTCTTTCTCTCTCTCACTGCAAGTGCCATAGCTGGGTTTAAGAAAGAACACGGGTGCTGGAGATTGGCAATCCAATGGGGATTAACAATATCGGTCTAAGACGGAATAATCAGTGAGCCGTGACCCGCTTTGAGCGTCCACTGCAAACTGGTGGATAGTCGAGTTTCGTTTCTTCCTCTGATATAATTTGGAGGCATATTTTATTCAGTGATACCTGGTATAAATTAGGTAAATAGTAATTAAGTACTACTATTCGAAGAAAGGACAATTATGCTTGTCCTACTGAATATTTTGGTGACTTTAAGTTGAACATATGTCAGAGATTGTTGGATAGAGATACGTTGGAGCATAGGTTGAAACCAATATCAAGTACCTGGAAAGCTACAGGCGAAGCTCAGATCGAGTAATGAGATACAAATCATCACAAGGATCATTTTTGGTTCTTGTGATGTTTCTGTTTCTTGTGATGTTTTAAGTAGAAATACAGGCCTGTGAGGTCGTGCACAGCAACATTTCCACTGAATAGTAACCGCAATGAAGGGCCCGTGAATAGTACACCTCAGTACTGTACGAGTCAGTACTGACCAGTATCCACACCGTTTCACATAATAGCTGGTCAGTACTAGTTGGATACCATACAGTACCACAAGGCAAGAATTGAACAGTACTGCATGGAAACTGAATAGGAAAGCGAGAGAGAGAATTAAGGTTTAACGTCGCATTCAGCAATATTTCAGCTATATAGCGACGATCAAAGTAATCAATTCAAAAACTCGGTAAACTAAAACGTTAAAACAGGTACAAACATTAAAATTTGTACAACAAACCAATCTCTCTCAAATAGCCTAAAATACAATCCTCTTTCACTCTGCTAAAAAGATCTTCCAGCGTAGCTGCTCGATAAAAAGTATCTCTTACAGTCTTAAAATCTATGCAGTCTATGAGAATATGTTTCACCGTGAGAGAGAGAGAGAGAGAATTAGGGTTTAACGTCGCATTCAGCAATATTTCAGCTATATAGCGACGATCAAACAAAATTCTAAGTAATCAATTTAAAAACTCGGTAAACTAATGCGTTAAAACAGGTACAAACATTAAAATTTGTACAACAAACCAATCTCTCTCAAATAACCTAAAATACAATCCTCTTTCACTCTGCTAAAAAGATCCTCCAGCGTAGCCATTCGATAAAAAGTATCTCTTACAGTCTTAAAATCTATGCAGTCTATGAGAATATGTTTCACCGTGAGATCTTCATGGCAAGGTATACACCTTGGAATCGGCTCCTGTTTTAGTAAATATTCATGAGTTAATCGTGTGTGACCGATCCTACATCGTCTAATCACAGCTGGGTGCATGTCTCTGAAAAAATGCCTGTGTATTATCTATTGTCAGTCTTCCGGCATCTTTGCCCACTACATTTCCACATTTATATATTGCGTTTTTTCCATATAATACTCTGTAAAAATCATAATGTGAAAGCGGCTGGGATGAGTTAACTCACATACGTATATGGGATGAGAACGTGTGACGATGGCTGAACAATCAGGACACTCGAAACAAGCTGTAGGCATGACGCGCTCTAGCAATGTTTCTCTTAGAGTGTCGATGATATTTTACTAAAATATTGATTGAAGTAATTATTTAAATCATATGGAAAAAGAATTCTATATTTTTAACTTGATCACGGGTTGAAAATTCCCACTCACGAGAAGGAAAATACACAACAAAATCGCCTGACGGCTCAGTTGGGATGTAGTTCCCTTCTCCCAAATGAGGATTGTCATCTCCTGATCGAGTTATATGGGATTCTCTTAATGCCTCACTGGACACACTATCTAAGACCGACACGGGAAAGCCCCCATTAAACGGTCACGTCGAAGTTATTAACATTACAATTTGGTACAAAACAGAAGGGGAAGGACTTATGTGTAATGGAAGGTCCATGGGATGAGAGCTGGGGAAATCAAGTCCCATGTTTATCAGGGTTAGATTGCATGTATAATTTATCGGTCAGTGTGCTGTTAGTAGGGGATTTATCAGGCGAGACAACCAAAAGTTAGTATAAAAGCTAGTGAGCGAAGATAAAACAAAATAAGCTATCACCTTATTAGGGTGATGCGGCATGGTCATCATCCAAAAAGGGTGATGAACCTAAATCTACCCTCGTCCATGTCCGTTCAAAAGTGATGAACTGAGGCCAGCGCCCTTTTTTCATCAGCATTAAAGGTTGAGAACCAGGCATTATCCCAATAAAAACGTGATGACCCATCACCAATTTTCTGACTGTGCATTCGACAGTACAAGCCGTACCATTAGTTCAGCCTATCAAATATGTTACAATAGTGAATGTACGCTAGCTGAACTCAGAACTCCCAGTTTCGGTGATAAGGAGGAGTCGCATCTTGCGCTCTTATTGCAAAGAAGTCAGCATGACAACATCGTCTCCATGTCTTTCAGAAGCTATCCTGGGTACATATCTGAACATGGGACGGCAAGTGCAAGAGCGTTACCAGGGCTATTATATCAATCTTGTCTGGTGTGTTAACCTGAAACATAATATACAGCATCCTTCCCCTGATGATAATTGAGTGGATCATTCGACTTTTAGCACTTTGTTCGATTAGATTACTATATATATATTATTTTAAATTTATTTGTTGCATACTTGATGATAATTTATTGAAGCATTTCATTCCTATTTTTCAAAATTACTCAGTATTTTTGCTCAGCATTAACAATGCTTGAAATGGCAGTTCTGAGATTGCGGCATTCACTAACAGGAAATTGACTTTCCTTATATCAAAGTACATGTATCAATCAATCTCAAACAACTAAAACACGGTCAAAATATTGACGGCAATGAGGCTTATAGAAATATGCTGATTATATTTCAACCCAGCACATGTGAGATAATGGTTTATCCTTTCAATAAAATCACCCAATGTCCCCATTTAACAATAATAAGGAAGGTAAGTACAACAAATCAACTTCTGATTATTTTTCTACCGCGAAACCTTCGCACTGGAGAATATGAAAATAACTGGACTAACTATTTGGAGAAGCCAGAACCCACGACGCAAAGTAGCAAATCCTAAGACAAACACCACGAAAACATATTGCCCATGACACAACGCTTCCGTGATGTCCTGACTATCCAAATATCAAAACTAGAACAAAAATATTCGACTTTTACCTGCCATCCTGTGAAATATAAGTAAAGCATTGTGTTGCTGGGCCGCGAAATCAGTATGGGAAGCGGCCTGAAACCACAATTTCAGTAAAAATTCCTCACGTGAATGGGTGTGAGATAAACGTCTTATACTGATATCAGTGAAACGGCCGTATGCCCTTGTAATATATTTGGGCGAAGAATTATGCATTCACGAGACTGAACAACGTAAACCTAGCCACTCTGGTATCACTTGTATAACTTGTCAGGAAGTAGATTCTGACAGTGGTATCAAAAGCATAAAACTCACCGGATTCCTTATATCTGTACTTCGCCGGATAAAGACCGAAGAGCATCCGGTAAAGTATGAGATATCACTTTGCATCGGTTCCGCATAAAAAGAAGCCTGAAGCGCTCGGGATTTCTTTGTGAAAGGCGACCTTAGTTTAGTTCAATCTATTACGTGCATATTATTCTATTGCAAAACATTGGCTCGTACGATGAAACTTAACGGAATGATTTCTGTGGCTAGGGTTGATAAGGTATTATTTTTACTAAAATTTGTGTGGTTTTGTCCCGCTTCGAGGTTGACGTGAACATCTTCATGTTGCACTCGAAATGCCTGGATGAATGACGTTAGCTTTCAGGAAAAGATCCTGAAACGTGTTTTTACGCTGGGAGGTGTTTTTAGTCAAGGCAAATTCCACGATGGAGAATAATCTTCAAATTATCTCATCTAGTTGAAGTGTTTTCCAAGTCTCTTAGCTGATACTTGCTCAATTCATGATGAACAAGGTTCGAAGCTTAGGGGTAAACCAAGATAGCGTTCTCAGCATTTGCCCAGTGGTTCAGTTGAGTGACGATATTACTGAGTTCGTTGATATTTTCACCTTACTCTTGAACTAATAAATTCATCCAGCTTTAGGATGAATTGACCGGATTCTCTCTGGCGTTAATTAAAGACACGATCAACCTAAGATTGCTGCACTCATTGGTGCAATGACCGCACTCAGAGCGCGTCGTGACGGGCATCACATCTTCCATAGTTTTTTTTATATCTCATCTTATCAACATCAATTATCATAATGACATTTGGAATACGAATGCTGATAGTTATTTTCACATTAAAAAATAAGGTACATGTAGTCCTTACGTACTCGGCTATTCAATTTGATTGAAGTTTACCTCACCGACTACTGCGCCCAGATGTTTCAAGAGAGACTTCAAAGTACTTAGACTGTTGAAAAATCCTCTTTCTAGAAAAAGGTCTATTTCCTTTTATTGGAGTATCCCGTTGGTGCGCTGCATGATACATGTAAGTGGCATTAAATTGAAATATGGTAAAATTACTCGCCTCAAGAAAAAGTGTCGCAATCACCATTAGTTCGAATGAATTTACACAAGGATTTAGAATGCATTTATTTTCGGAATGGATTCCAAATCTTAGATAGCACGAAATCGCTCTTTGGCTAACTACAGGGTATTACTGCAATTCAATGAGCTAGTCAAAGCAAGATCGATAGCTCAGTTTGAAACTCCTATCGAGGTCCGCCGATTGCTGAATCTATTGTGCAGTGTATTGGCGTCAATATTGGGTAGAGAATTAGCGTTATCCGAGAGACCAGATAACGACACTACCTACAGCATATTTGGAAGATAAAAAACATAGACGAAGTAGAAATCGACTAACACATCGACATCATGTGTTTCTAAGAGAGAGAGAGAGAGAGAAAGAGAGAGAAATATAGCGACGATCAAACAAAATTGTAAGTATTCAAGTCACTAACATAGTAATCCAGCGCATTAAAACATACACACATTAAAACTTTTGTAACAACTCGATTTCTTTCAAATAACCCAGGATGCAATCCTCCCTCACCCGACTAAAAATAACTTCCAAAGTAGTCGCTCGATAAAAAGCATTATGTGTTTCTAATAACAAGTGCTAGATTGCCAAGATGCTAGATCCCGAAGTGAGTTGCTGTGTCCGTATTAGCTTGTCCTTCGTCGCCTGGCATGAGTAGCACAAACTATGCAAAGCAGGAATAAGATACAATTCTATAATCATACCCATAACTACTTGTCAGTGCGCCGCATCGTTTCCACCACCCTTTTAATGTTGGGTGTTTAATTCCCAGCATTTTCTACTCACAGCTGGGATTGATTATGAAAGTTTCTGTAAAATCTATTATGTTTCGTGAACTAACGGTTGAAAAGTAGTGTAACACAACAGAAGGTGTAAAAATGCTAGGGCACGAGCTGCGCCCTTGCCTTAAAGTATACACTCTTCTACACCGGCAATCCATTCATGAATGATTTATGGGTAACCATATAGAAGTATTACTTCTTAAATAAAACAAAAACCTTATGATGGAGAATGCCCCACTATGATAATTTTTGTCACACGACGAATAGCTCTCAACAGTTACAGTTCGTGTTATTGTCAATTTCGCAGAAATACTAGTCGTATAGAATCTCGTTGAAACGGGTTATACTAATTCGTTATTGCAGTACTTTCGAAGTTTGGTTTTATAAGTTCAGCTTAGCCTATAACTGCTGTGCAATTTCTATTAACTACCAAGAACGATGTTTCTCGCGTTCATCTGTTTTGTAATAAACAATTCAATGGATACATTAACGCTGGTAATTTCAAAGTCTTCTTGATAATTCATATTCAGAATGTCGTGGTACACGGAAGAGCACGATCGATTTCCCGTAACATTGGACACGATGCTCTAATATTGCTACGATACTTACGTGTCTGAGCAAACTAAGACGGGTATTCTCCAACACGAGTGTTTTGCATAGCTTTCGTAATGGTTTCCTGTCAGTTTAATCAGCTCCATCTTTACGCAATACGAAAAGAATTGGGAAATGGGCTGTTCATCATTCAATCAAGTATTTATGATGCTATGTGCCTCAAACTAGTCAGGAATGCCAAGAGGCTCCGTAGACTAGAATCGGAAATGAAACTTTCGCTCATTTCCCTTCTCTCAATCTATCCACCAGAGACGCTTCCTGTGAATCTAATACAGAATGTGTGAAACGTAGGGGGCAGCGAAAAGAAAAGGCGAAATGAGTTCATAGGGGAAATTAGAATTCATAATTTCCTCTTTGCTATAAGAACTTTATTGATTTTCGATCAAAATTCAGATATTCATTTATTCCCTCATCTACTTTAAATGAACACTCATTCCAATAATCGATCCACCAAGAAAGCTGCAGGGCTTTAAAAGTATGTCCGACATTCTACCACTGTTGGAGTATACAAATGCTAAACGCCCCCAAGTGGGTGAGCAGCATGAGATTTGTACCATGTCTGTTGCCACGAGTGGAAGATTAATTTCCTCTACATGATGGCTGTACATGGACAGTCACACACGTTCGGCTAATCTAATCGTAGTGAGCTATATCGTCGCTATATGACCGAAATACTGCTGAACGTGACGTTAAACTCTCTCTTGCTCTCTCTCTCTTTCATCACAAGTGCTATAGCTGGGTTTAAAAACGAACACGAATGCTGGAGATGGGCAATGCAATGGGGGTTCCCAGTATCGGTCTTAGACGGAATAATCAGTGAGGCGTGACCCGCTTTGAGTTCCCCCTGCAAATTGGTGGGTAGTTGAGTTTCGTTTCTCCCTCTGATACAATTTGGAGGCATGTTTTCTTCAGTTATACCTGGTATAAATTAGGTAATATGCAAAGTACTCGACTATTCCAACAAATTTTCATTATGCTTGTCCTAATGAGTATTTGGTGACTTTAAGTTGAACATATGGCAGATATTGCTAGATAGAGATACGTTGGAGGATAGAAAGAAACCAAAATCATCTTCTCGGAAATCTACAGGCGAAGCTCAGATCTAGTATTGAGATATAAATCATCACAGGGATCATTTTTGGTTCTTATGATGTTTTTAGATATGCAGTCGGAATACAGGCCTGTGGCGTCATATTTGACTTATTGTCAGATTCCGGCATGTTGTCCCATCACATTTATATGTTGCGTTTTTCTCCATATAATATAATGTAAAACTCATAATGTAAAAGCGACAGGGATACGTCATCTCAAAATACGTATATGGGATGAAAACGTACGACGACGGTTGAACAACCACGACGCTCGAAACAAGCTGTAGGCATGACGCGCTCCAGCAACGTTCCTCTCAGTGTCGTTGGCTCATTCACCCCCATGGGTTAGTTTATAGGGATAGAGAGATCGCGTGCCCTTTCTATACTACTCATCGCGCACTACTCATCGGGCATGCGCAGTCGACCCATTCTACTGTAGGGTGCAAGTCTGGCCCATGGAATCTCAGGTAGCGAAAACCCCAGGTCTCTCGCCCCACCCTATCCCGCGCCACATCTATAGGGATAGGGAGATCGCGTGCCCTTTCCATACTACTACTCATCGCGCATGCGCAGTCGACCCATTCTACTGCAGGGTGCAAGCCTGGCCCATGGAATCTCAGATAGCGAAAACCCCAGGTCTCTCGCCCCACCCTATCCCGCGCCACACCTATGCGACCCGCTGTGCAGTGAGTAAAGCTGAGGAGGAGGAGTAGAACACGCCACGGATTATACTAGGAAGATAATATGGAAAAAGAATCCCATATTAACTTGAGCAAGGGTTGAAAACTCCCACTCCCCAGAAGAAAAATAAATCTCGCCTGACGGTTCAGTTGGGATGTAGTTTCCTTTACTTCGTGGAAATTTTCATCTCATGGCCAAGTTAAATGGGATCCTCGTAATGCCTTACTAGACACCATATCAGAGGCCGATATAGGAATGCTCCCATTGAACACGTCACGTCAAAATTGTTAACAATAAAAAATTTTACAACACAGATTTTTACAACACAGAAGAGGATAGGGGATTTGATAGGGGATTGGTCATTTTTCTGTCGGGAGAATCAAAAGTTCGTACAAAAGCGAGTGAGCGACTAGTCTTTTGTGATAAATGCCGTCATTTTCATCTGACGACGATACAGCTCACCAATCCCCAGTGTACGAGTTGTCACAGCGCATTTCCATCATAGCTTTCTAGATTTGTATCTAATTACAAGCGTCTAGTCCGTCATTCATAATTCAGCCGTCGTCCATTAGACAATATCCGCGTCCATAATCCAAAGACCTATTCCATATAACAGTATTAGCACAAAATTCAAAAAGACAATCATAGTATACATAAACATAGGCTTGTTTCCTGCAAGAGAGAAGCGGTCAATAGTTTTCAATGATGCCGACAAGACATCACGATGTTCCAAAAATATCAAGTTACGAAACGTAGCGCCATAGATCCTGCACGCTACGTTCGCATTATACCGCTTATGCCGGTGCTAGGGGCCGTGTGGTCATATCAGCCAAGTTGCCACATGATCAGGTACAATAAAAGCGTAACACATATCACGAATCGTTAAATTCTTGTATGTGCTTTAGAATATTTTAAGCGGAAGACTGTATTGTAAAGTCATTGGAAACTGGCTACCCCCGTTCAAAGGCGAGGAACTGAGGCCATCATCCTTTTCCATTACCAGTAAAACGGTAATGACCAGGCATCATCATCATAGGTCATCCAACCTTTTTTCTGACTGTGTGCAATCGACGGTACAAGCCCTACTATGCCATTATTTCTGCCTATTCCCGGTTTTAGTGGAAAGGAGGAGTCGCATCTCGGCCTCTTACAGCGAATAATTCAGCACAACAACATCGTCTTCGTGTCTTTGAGAGAAGCTATCCTGGGCAAGTATCCTCGAGAGCAACAAATGGCAGAGCGTTACCAGGTCTATTCCATCTATCTTGCCTGGTGCGCTAACCTGGAACATAATATACTGCATCCTTCCCCTGATGATAATTTAGTGGATCATTCGACTTTTAGCACTTAGTTTGATTAAATTAGCATATATATTTCAATTTATATCTTCAATTTAAATTTATTCATTGCATCCTTGTAATCTACATGATGATAATTTATTGGAGCATTTCACTCCTTCCACTCCTTTGAGTGAATGAGTCTATTTGGAGTATTTTGCTGTACATGAGCAATACTTGAAGAGGCAGTTCTGAGATTGTGGCATTCACTATCCCCAAATTGATATTCCTACATCAAATCATCTGACTAAAATTAGATCGGTCACACTCAAAAAACTGAAATATGGTCAAAATATTGACAGCAGTGAGGCCGTCAATATGCTGATTATATTTGGCGAACGATAAAAAGCGTTCAACTCGATAATTCCTGATGAAGTAGTATCGATTTCCACGAGAAGAGAGGGATATTATTGCATTGCGTTGTATGATTTATTTATTAGTTGGCCAGTTAGCGCTATATTATATTAATTTCGTAGTAATTCGTTCTATAACTATAAGTCTACTGTTTTTTTCCGCACTTATTATTCACGTACTCACCGCTTCGGAGAAAGTTTCGTAAATACATCCCAATGTAGACTTTCATGGAGATTTTTCCCTCAGTAGTGTCCCTCCATGACCTCAATAAATATTACAATCTGCATAAATTTCCTCTCATTGAAGGTTGATGCAGCGCCCCATATTCTCGGTCCGTGTGTCGCTTAACATTTAAATTTTCAACTCTTAAGTTTAACAGTTCACCAAATTATTTGTTTTTGCTTTGGCAGTTCGACGAATAAAAAAATGGAGGTTTAATTCTTGTTTTGATTCTTCAACGGAACTGTACCGTTACACGGACCATTCTCCATTCACACCTTGCATCGGTTGGTCGGCGTCGGGCATCCCAAGTATTTGTTCTGAATAAGAAATTGCCGTATATAAATACATCCCCGTTTGGGTGGTACTGTTCTATCTGGCGATCAAATAGTTCATTATTCTCCATGAGTTATAGGGCCATTACATCATCGCTCTGACATCTGTGTATCTATATACCGCTCAAGCCGGTGTTAGGGACCGTGTGAACATGTCCCGCATGATGTCCACATGAACAGCCACAACAAAATCGTGACTGGGATACAAATGGTTACAGGGATCTCTTTTGGTTATTGTGATGATTTTGGAAATAGGAAGTCAGTATATTTACCTGTGGGGTGATATAACTTAGTGTCAGTACGCTGGCATCTTTTCCCACCACCCTGTTAATGTTGCGTTTCGTTTATATCCGTGTAGTGTTCACGTTCACCGCTCTTCGGTCCGTGAAAAGGCTGGTAAACAAAACACATTTTCTTTCACCGTTTATCATGTAGCTGTGTGAACGATTGAACAAAATTTCCTACATATTCTCCTATTGTTCAGTTTCCTTGATCGTACGTACGACTAGCAAATCGTATCTAGGACTCGGTCATAGTGTATACTCGAGTAAAGAATGATATCGCTCTCTTTTTTTTTCCACGACGACTCGTACACACAAACAATTGTTCCTGGTTGTGATAGGTGTTATTATTCTACAAAGGTCGTAAAATTCGACGACAGAAAACTCGAAAATTGAATGTTCAATCTAACATCCACAAGTCGCAGAATAGAAACAAAGTGAATGTTCCAGGTCCGTGTAACACTTAACAGTTCAAATTAAATCCAA